>AYLM01001124.1:0-13244 GCA_001625345.1 Cairneyella variabilis | reverse complement strand
GGATTTTGGGACTAACTTCTGTGCCGTAGACCCACGAGTTTGGACCGAAACCGATGGAGTAGCCGAAGGAGAAGAAGAAGATGAAGACTATGCATGCGTAGTCCGAGGAGTGGTTCTTGTTCTTTGGGTAGACGAGGGGTAGGATGCCATTTATCTGTATTACTGGGTTAGTGACTTGAGGAGTAAGAGGTGAACTATGAGGTGAGATGGCGTGATAAGATAGATTGATCTGAGATGGGGTGGAGGGTGGATTGAGTTTCCCGAAAGGAAATCATGTCTAGATCAAAAAGTAAGAAAGATAGGGACATACCAACATAGCAACAGACATAACCACACTCCCCAAAATCAAAGTATTCTTCCTCCCAAGTTTATCAATGATAGTCATGGCCACAATCGTACACCCGATCTTCAGCGTACTCTCAATACCACTCGCCATCAGACTCAGATCCTTACTCAACCCCAAAGCCAAAAACACAGTAGGCAGATAGTACTTGATGGCCGTAGCGCCGCACATCTGCGCCATGAATTGGAGGACGGAACCGCGCCAGAGACGCGCGAATAAATCCCGGTCGGTGAAGAGGACGTGCCAGGAAGCTTGTGTGATGGATGTGTGCAATTCGATGTTCTGTGTGATTTCTGAGAGTTCGTCGGTGACGTCTTCAGAGCCGCGAAAGAATTGCAGAGATTTTTGGGCTTCTTCTGAACGGCCTTTTTCGAGGAGCCAGCGAGGACTAAGACATATCAGTGAGCGTCAGGTGATTTCTCTGAATAGAAGAAAGGCTGGGGGGAGCTTTGGGCTTACGTTTCCGGTGCGAAAGGCAGGCCACAGACGAAAAAGAGTGCAGGAATAAATTGCAGGGCGATGGACATGCGCCAGCCGTTGTAGATGCCGTTCTTGGTTGTCCAGTGGGAGACTCCGTAGCCGGCCCTGCGTAATGATTAGGCGAGATTCTATGTTTGAGGAAAGGGGGAGGAGAAGCGAACCAGAATGCGACGGCGAGACCGCTGACCATGCCGATGTGGTTCATTACTACGACACCTCCTCTCTTGCGAGCGGGTGCGATTTCACTGTGGGCCGTTAGTATGAGTCTGAAGAAGACGGCTCAACGCAGTTGCCGACGGGGAGGGCCGCCAGAGGCAAATACAACTCCAGACGGATGCTGGTGATGAGACTCGCCTTTGGTAGAGAGGAACAGCAGTCGAGATAACAGCATTTCCAAGACCTGAGATGATTCTCCCAACAATCATCATAGCAAGGGGAGCATTTCCCTTTCCATGCGATCCAGTCTGAATGGCAGCACCAACACACGTAGTAATCGTTCCGATCATAGCACCGTATCTCCGTCCGAAACGGTCACTGATGGGCCCAGAGAGAAAGACATAGCTGAGCCATGTCCCCAAGTAGTAAATAGCCGTGATCAGGCCAGTGTTGGCAGCTGAAGGTGAATGAAGGGCCTTCTTGAAGCCAGTGTTCACGTATAGAGTAGCTATGATGCCAATGTTGTATCTAGAATTGTTGTCAGCTTTACCCCGCGCGACTAATTTGGATGTATTCAAAAAAAATAAAAAAAATAAAAAAAAATTGGCAAACAAGGACGATGAACATACCCCCAAACGAAGGAGCCGAGAGCAAAGAATAAGCTCAGGCCCACGAGCCTTGCCGTTCCCTTGTTTGGAATGACCGCCATTGCTACAGCACGAACTGATATCCCAATGCCGTGCTCGAAAGAAAGCTGTCGGGGGCTGTCGTGAAGACACTGCTGGCGATGAAGGATCAGATCGATCACGAATTTCTTTCAAACTCGCTCGCACGCACCTGCCAGAGGAGCTGCTCTAGTCATATGATATATTGGCAGTTGCACACCATGGCCACTGGCGCAGAGCCTAAGGTGGTTGCTTCTTCTGCTAGCACACACTCGGAGGGGTTTAGGGGCTCACCACACTTTCCCTTATCACCACCCCAATCACTGCTGCATGTCACTCCTGCCATCCAACTAGAGCGCTGGAAAACAGAATCCAGCCATGGGATTGGTCGGGGATTGCACCGGCCTGCACGCCCATTGTGCCATTGGGATGCGCATCTTCACTGATTCGGCGGCTCGTGCAGGCCCAACGACATTCGGTGCCGGTTGGTAGCGGCATCGGAGACCCTTGGATCGGTTGTGGCGCATCGCAAGCTGAGTGCTGCTGCTGCCCCCTCCCAAGAAATAGTCTGGGTCTGGGTCTGGGTCTGGGTCTGGGCCCCGCTACAGTACTCGTAAAACACTAACGATCGTCATTTCAGCGGCTCAGCTTGCTCGATTTTTTTTATTCCCCTGTGCTATAGTAAATTCAGTGACGGGAGGTAATCTTTGGAGCAGTGAGGTCTCACTGGGCATTCGCTCAGACTAGAGTTCTTGGCTTTTGAGTAGCGGGTGCCATCGGCACTCATCCCGCATACACAAAAAGCACACAGTGGCACGCAGTCTCGTTTTCGCTGGCTGAGACGACTGTTGGGGCTGAACTCGAGTTCTTTTTCGGGAAATTTCCGCGCGAGGAACAGAGTCCCAGACCTGCCCAATCAAGCCATTGTGTCGTATAACCAGCACTACACTGTATGGTTCGCTAAAGTTGTCAGCTCGGAACCGTTCAGGCTTAGCTATTCGATAGTGTTGGTGCTCAGCTGTGCGGCCAGGATCACCACCACCCCATAATAAACTCCAGCTCTTGTTCTGGTCTGACTCTCGTTCTTCCCTCTCTGTCTTGTCCTTGATGCACTCCACTATTTCATTATAATCGCGAGATATGCGTCTTTCGTTCATACTTGAATACGGGGTTTGACGTGAGATGGCAACTGCTGTAAAAAGCATCTGGGCCTCGTGTGATTAGTTACCCCTGAGTCTAAGATAGGACGCGGCTGGAAAGGAGAAGGACCTTCACTACTCGCGCGCACTGTATCTTTTCATCCTCGAGTTACATTCATTTGCGCGACACGCGTTCGTTCGTTCAAGTATTCAGTTACTGGGCATTCTTTCAATTCGAAGTTTGTTGTTTGGTAGGAGTTGACAGTCACGATGCTCCTCTTATCGCCAAAACGACCCCGCGCCTCACACTCCTTCTCCGCCCTCCCTCTCGACGACCCCTCCACCACCACCCCAAAACCAAAGAAAGAACCTCCAGTAACATGGATGTCTCTACCAAACAAACCCCAACTCTTCATCCTCGCCATCTGCCGCCTCTCCGAACCCCTTTCCAACACCTGCCTCCTCCCCTACCTCTACTACCTGGTCCGCTCTCTGCAAACCGTCCCCGCTTCCCCAGCATCAATCTCGCGGCAAGCTGGGCTTTTGGTCTCCCTCTTCGCGCTCTCGCAGTTCTTCACTTCGGTGCCGTGGGCTTGGGTTGCAAATAATTGGGGCCGGCGTCCAACAATCATACTCGGTATCGCCTTGTCCATAATTTCGAACATAGGGTTTGGGTTCTCAACCAGTATACCAGCAGTAATGTTCTGGCGCATCCTGGCTGGGATAGGCAATGGGAATATCGGCGTGATGCGGACGATGACTGCGGAGATTGTTAAGGAGAAGAAATACCAATCGCGCGCATTCCTCCTCCTCCCACTGATTTTTAATTCTGGGGTTGTGATAGGGTTGGCGCTAGGAGGGTGTTTAGCGGATCCTATTGTGAATTTGCCGCGGCTTTTTGGGCCGGGTGGAATTTGGGGAGGAGAGCAGGGTGTGGACTGGATGAGAGTGTATCCGTTTGCTCTGCCGACGATGTTTAATGCAGGGGTTTTGGTGTGCAGTCTTTTTTTGGCGGTGTTTGGGTTGAAGGAGACGATGCCGGGGAAGGAGGATAAGGTTGACTTAGGCCTGATAGTGGGATCGTCTGCGAAGCGGTTTTTGGTGCGGAGATGGAGGGGTGGCAGAGCAGAGGAGGGATATACGGCCGTCATGGACGCCGAGGAAGAAGCATTCATGGTCAAAGTGCCGGAGCGGGCAAAAGAAAGGAGCGGAGGACCACCACCGCCCCGCCCATCAATCCTCTCCCGCCAAATCTACACGCGCTCAGTACTCTACACCATCATCTCGTTCGGGCTGCTACCTTTACACAACAGCGCGTTTATGCAATTATTCCCGGTTTTCCTGTCATCGCCCTCCTCCCACCCTACTTACTCAAACGCCAAGACCCCCAACGCCAACCCCGATTCTAATACCACTACCGACCTCATCCATTTCTCCGGCGGTCTCGGGCTCCCGAGTCCGACGATTGGGTTGTTCTTGAGTGCTTTCGGGATCTTTGGGATCTTGATTCAACTCCTGATCTATCCTTCTCTGCAAGCGAAGCTCGGGACGCTTGGATCATATAAAATCGCCTTAGGGATCTTCCCGCTTGCATATCTGCTTGCACCGTATCTGGCGCTCGTCCCAGCTTCCGATACAGTCCTGCAGTACTTTTCTATAGCAGCAATATTGTTTTTGCAGGTCACTGCGCGAACTTTCGGCATCCCGTCGAGTGTTATTCTGTTGACGAACTCGGCGCCCAACCCACTGAGTCTGGGAGCTGTGCACGGCGTAGGGAACATGCTTTCCTCATTATGCCGTACTGTCGGTCCACTTCTAGGCGGAGTAATCTTCGGCTACGGCCTGGACCACGGCATTGTGGGGACGGTGTGGTGGACATACCTCACGACCATTGCAATTGCTGGATTGGCGTGGGCGTGGATGCTGGAGGAGGGCGAACATCCTGCTGCGAGGGCGAGAGGTGCTAAACCAAGTGCGGAAATAGAGTTACTGCCGAGGAGTCCGAGGGAAGGGAAGGGGGAAGAGGTGGGAGTGGAGGAGCTGTATAAAGATGAGATAGAGGATGATGATAGTGCTATTGATGTTGATAATGACGAGGAGAAGGACGGTGAAAGGTCGAGATCTTTCTCCAAGGGATGGAGATAGACTTCTCGCCCCTCGGTAACGAGAACTAGATTTCTAATCGTAATTATATATGTACATATGCTACCAACTATATACTGAAGACTTGATACTTGATATTTGCTCTACCGCTATCATTGCATATGTACACAACCTAACATAACTATGCTTTGTGACGACGTTGTGCACTTCTAAGTACAAAGTACGAGGCCAACGTTTATGTAGATCGCGAAATGCTCTTCATATAATCGTCCTTTAGCATCAAGCATGTGAACAAGACTTTCGAGCCGCAAGGAGAGTACAGTATCTCATCACGTCCCAACCGAAAGTGGAAACACATGCGCGAGGAAATAAAAGCTTGAGACTACCTCACTTCTGTTTTTCTTTTGAATGATCATGCACCAGATATTGCCAAGCAAAACGCAATATTGAATAGGCTGACATCTCCGCTGGATTGTGTTGCTTCTCATCAGATGTTAAGGTATCATGAATCAACTCCTCTCTTGTGCGTCGCATCTAGTAAGCTTGCCGCTCTTGCTCAGGCGCTAATCACCCTCGACTCAGTCAGCTCACCTGAGTAGCCTGAGTAGCCTGAGCAGCCTGAGCAGTGCCCTGAACATTTTTCCATGAGATCCTACCTTCCCATTTTCTTAGCTAATCACACTCGGTCTGATCCACGGTTCTCTCTTATCAAGTTCAAGTTTTGATGAGATGCTCATAAAGCTCAAACAAGCTCCTAGGGATCCTAAAAATGAGCACCTTCTGAAACATACGTAATATTTTGTCTACGGCGTAAAAGGGTTCAGCTTAGATGCCTTGACGAGAAGGCTGATATTCTCTCTATAAATACCTCCCTTCTCCGATCTTATTCTTCGACCAATTTCTTAAGCTCTTTACGTATTCAGTGTCTAATAGAAATGATTCCAGAAGTTGTGGCGGCTATTCTACCGTATTATGTCTCTAATGGTGTCATGTAGAAGAAACAAAAGCAAATGAAAGAAAGTGGTCGATATAACGACTCTTATCAATTTTACAATAAGGAGATAATCAATTTTCAATATCACTTCACACGGCTCAACTCCATTACCAAGCCTCATTTCAAGAGATCAGCGATCAGGAAAATAGTGTCAGGTTTGAAATCTTTTACTTACACTAATGGCCCTACCAAACTTCAATCATTTCACTACGTAATTCATCTAGTCCCTGATCATCCATAAAACCTAGCACCAAACATGCTCCCACAAGAACATAATGCGAATCTACTTTCCGAAGAATAAAAGGCCAGAAACAACCATACATCTTGCAGATTATATCACCGTCTTTGGTCTCTGGAGGTCCCAGGCCAAAATGGCCTGGGGGGTCTCGAAAAAGACTCTTTGGTGCAGACTTGCTTTTTCCTCTGCTAGATAGCCGTCGCTATATCTTTCTGGGTTACTAAATGCTTCTGGTTGCTTTTCTAATTCCTTTCCAAATAATTGGAGCAATGTAGCAAGAGAAATTGTTGCCATGGAAGTCTCCGTATCGTTCCTGCTCTCTATTCTAAGAGCTGTGCTGTAACAGAAACCGGCTGCCAGCTCGGAAAACTCCGATTCACTAGCTTCTAGCTTGGAACGCCTCTCTGATTCCCTTCTAGTCACGGTATGTTGTATAAATGTGTGGTAAAGCGCCACGAGCTTTGGTATTGGTTCTTGAAGACGACCGTTGTCACGGTTAGCTCATGCTTACCGTTACCGCCTCGCTTAGCTAGCCAAACCGCAGGATAAAGGGGAACGGGGAATATTCTAAACCGCGTATGAAAGGAAGCGGGCTAGACAAAGCATTAGTTATGTATTTATTCTAAGGCTCTTACCCTCAAACTTTCCTTTCTTCTTTCCTTAGTTTAGAATCGTCAATAGACCTGATTCTACAATACTCTTCGCAAAGCCCTGATTCTAGAGCCGTGACAGAATGTGCAAGCTGCGACTATTATTTTTATGCCCGGATTTTATTGTAAAAATTTTAAAGCTTTTTAGACTCGAAACTCTGCTTTTTAAGCTTCTATTAGCTTATCTACTGTCACGATTCGACTATATTATTATTAAATAATTAATGAATAAATGATTATAAGTCATTTAGAAGATGTAGAATTCGCGTATTATTGAAAAGTTGCGCATTGCCCTCCCTCGCCTACTTATATAAGTAGGCGAGTGGGAACCCCGTCCGAGCGATTACATACTTTAGCGAAGATCTTTCCGGACACGTTATCACTTAGGTTGCAAGGCGTTAGAGTATATGTATGAAGAGAAAGACCGCTGTTCACAGGTTCGTAATCTGGGAAATTCTCCTTTTACCTCTAGTGACATCATGATAGGGATATCAAGCCTGAAATCTTATCATTCTCTCCAATTCCTTTTATTCCGACCAGGAACCCAAAGCCAAGAGGACCAGAAGATGAAGACAAGGCTGATGAAGGAGAGTTCATTAAGGGTGTTGGATCTGGTGGTATTAGAAAGATAAATATTGCCGATTTCGGATTAAATAAGGTTCTATGGAACAACCAAACTATGACGCCTTACGGAACTGTTGGTTACGTGGCGCCGGAAATTGTGAAGGATGAAAGATATTCCAAGAGCGTCGATATATGGGTTATGGGTTGTGTCCTTTACACATTACTTTGCGGCTTCCCTCCGTTCTACGACGAGAGTATCCAGGAACTTACCAAGAAGGTTGCACGAGGTCAATACACCTTCCTTTCGCCATGGTGGGACGACATCTCTAAGTCTGCTCAAGACCTCCCCTCCCATCTCCTAACTGTCGACCCAAACAACAGATACACCATCAAACAGTTCCTCGCCCACCCCTGGATCACCAGCATCGATTAACCAACCTACCTCGCCTTCGACGCACCACCACTTGCCACCCCCGCCACCGAACGCCAAAAGCAACTCGGCGGCAACGTCCATGCCTATGACCCGGCACTCCTCGAATTCCCCGGCAGCGCCAAAAGCATGGATTCCCGCAGTCCCGGGGCCATCAACCTCCGCGAAGACGTCGGCTAGCAAGAAGGCAAACGCCGCAAGAACTTCAAACAAGGTTATCGCGGCGCGGTAACCATGAACGGCCTCAACGCCCTTAATGGCGACGACTTGGCCGAAGAAGACGAGGAGAGTGAAGTCGATAATGGCATCTCGGTGAAGGTGCCGAAGGCTACGGACATGGCGGCACAAGTCCATGCTATTGAGCAAAGGCTGAGGAATACGAATTTGAATGCCGCGGCGAGGGCCCCGCAACAACAGCAGAAGGGTTATGGACAGAATAGTCCGGCGGTGACGGCGGTTGCTAAGCAGCAGGTTAGGAATCTTGAAAAGGGGGGGGGAGAGGTTTGAGTTGAATCTTGAGGAGCCTACGTTATTGGGACGTAGGGGGCAGAAGGGTCTGAGTGGATTGAGGGAGATGACTGAGCACGGATAGGTAGTGAGGTTGGGTGGGGATTGGTAGATATTAGTGCGGCAAGTCTCCAGGGTCCTCCGTTTTCCGTCATAGCGAACTCGTATCTCTTACGAAGATGCAAAGAGAGTCAATTTGGCAGACTCGATCGAAGATCACAACGCGACTCAAAGAGCAAGCCGTATTAACACACATATCTATTCTACCCACTGCTCTTATCGACGCAGTTCAGGTTCTTGAGCCGCAAGCTCGGAGATGTTTCGAGGATTGAATACTTACTATCGACATTTTCAAGGGCGCCATACCTATAAATTGGTAGCTAACGATAGATATTGATGTCAGCTATCCAAGGACTTGCCTCACGAATCGATCTACTCATGTTTGCGTTGCGTAATTTCGAGAATTTGTTCCTGCTGAATAGAGTGATCTCTCAAACGAATGCGCGTTTCGGACTGGCCAAAATTCCGGTGGTGCAGTTCGGTGCCGATCGTTGTCCAACAGTGCGAAATATAAAGGGCCGAAAAGTTACGACCCTCATCCCAAAACCTGCTGTTGTCGACAGGCGATTTCATACTCTTGCTCTATCATCGGTCCCTTTCAATTGTCGACATTCTGTAACATCACATCTTTATTGTCGCGTGAACATCACCCAATTGCCAAAATCGAAAACAATGTCAGTAACCAAAATGGAGGATAAAGCCCCATTAGTCCTCTATCGAGGCTGGCTAGATCCAGGAAAGCACGTCTGATCACCATTCGTCATCAAACTCGAAGCCCGACTTCGTTTCGCAGGCGTCTCCTATATCACGGAATGTGGCTCAGCTCGCACAGCTCCGAAGGGGAAAATTCCTTACCTCAAGTGTAGCGAAGGGGCCCTCGGTGATTCTACACTCATTATCAAACAATTAGTCGAGTTGGGTAAACTCCCAGATCTCAACGCCAAACTTTCGCCTGTTGCAAGAGCCACGGATCTTGCTCTCCGTGCGTTGTTGGAGGACAGGCTTTATTTCTACCACGTTCGTTTTGCTTTCTAGCGAGTTACTGGTGAAGGTTTGCTAACACCGTTTAGACCTGGGTGCGATGGGTGCTGAATTACTATGCTATGCGAGACCATATCCTTTCTGCCTTGCCTTGGCCCATGCGAGTGTTAATTGGCAGCTTAATCTATCGCGGCTCAGTCAAGACGCTCCATGGACAAGGCACCAGCCGCTATACGGCTGATGAGCTCAGAGCCTTCCGACGCGAGATCTGGGAAAGCGTCAATGGCTTGTTGGTGTCTAATGAAGCGACGACGGCGAGCGATAGGCCTCTTTGGGTTTTCGGTGGCGACCACCCTACGGAAGCGGATGCGACTTTGTTCGGATTCATCGTTTCTGTGCTTATTTGTACCGCGTGAGTTTGCAGTAGATTATGTGGTGGAAATTTTGTACTGACTGCCTCACAGAGCTCCGGAATCTCAAAAACTAGTCAAGGAACTCCCTGTTATCCTCGAATATGCTGGGAGGATACACGATACTTACTTTCCAGACTATATGAAGTGGACGTTATAAGCATGCTTGAGGACGCTATAGTTGTGGACCGTGGAAGATGCAATCGCTATCTAATGCTTGTTTTCTCACTCGTGATAGGGCGAATGCTATCTTCAGCTTACTACATTGGTAGATATAGACTTTCTGCTAATAGAATGATTTCGGGACACTTCTTTTCTGCGTGTCTTTCTAGGATGGAAGGTCGATTAGTGTAGAAGAAGATCAAGGATCACATCTTCCTCATTGACAGACTTCTATCATACTAATTTGATACCCAAAAGCTTAGATATGGGAGTTCTAATCATTGTATTCCTAGTTCTCAGGCAATCTACTGTCGGTCTTTACTGGTTCTCAAAGAGCAATTGTTTCAATACTTTCCGCAGTCAGATCCTCGTCGACGTTCCTCCGGTGGACAGCAGTGTCAAACAGGGTTAATGTTGGGCGACCCGGTTGTTGGTGTGTTCATTTCCCTACCAGCAAAAGAAAGATGGACGGGTCTGAAAATCGTGGAGACCACACGCCTGAGGATACGAGCGGATACGCGAGATGGAGGATTTCTTCTCCGCTGCATTACGGTCCTGGCTTAAGGTTAGCGCCACCATTCGTTTAACCGCCTTCAACATCATAGACCGGATTTTCAATCAAAACCATCAGGCAGCAGCCAGAGTAGGGCGGGGCTGGTTGCATTGCATTGCATCGCATTACCATGCACTCAGTCCAATCACCCGTTTAGAAGCGCACATTTTCTACACACGGAACAACGGCAGATAAAGTCTAGGTGATTAGGGTAATGATCGGCTATGCACCTAGTTTCTTTAGCGGCGTCGCGTCTATCTTTGGCCAACCCTTCTGGTGCATGCTATCCCATCGCTCACTAGAACTGACCAGTCAAAATTCCTAGGCTCTTAATCTACTCACATACATAATCGAAATTGCATTTTCCACTGGGAGAAGCTCAGCAGTGGCGCAACGCAAGGGCCAAGGGTGGCTCAGCCTTGTCAGAAGGTTCTCAGCCTTCTACGAGCCACCCATAACACCTCGGCGTTCGATCTGCAGCGCATTTTGACGGGCGCTGTTAAGCTTCGTTAAGGCGCACTTCATTAGGTAGCCATTAGTCTGGAAAGTCGCTGCCTGATTTCACAGCATTTTCTGCAAGCATAGTGATCCTCCACTAACCTAAAGGCGTACTTCGTAACAACGGGTGACCTGCATAGCCACCTCGTCACTTCCTAAGTTGACCAGTCCGCACCTGTCAACTTTATTCACAACCTTATCTCTATCACCTTGAATTGACTTTGTTGGATTAAATTACCTTAGCGGTTGAAATCCAGGAATTCGCCGCGAAGGATGAAAGAATATATATGAAATGATTCCTTCCAGTAGATTTTTGATGTGAATCTATATATTCTTTAACCGATTCTCAAACATTCCAAATATTATAAAGTCTTAAAATCGATAGTCTCTACTTTGTAATTTCACAATGGAATCCCTTCGAAGTGTCTACCTTGCAGCGCTCATCGCTATACTACTATCCTCTGCTAATGCTGATTTTTTCATCTACTACCAATGGGATCAACTCGCAGGTTACTTCTTCCATAACTACACAGAACAACAATGTCAATTGCCCTTTGAAACCTTGAATGCAACAGGGACCTATATCGTCAACCCTAACCCCCTCCAAGAATATATTCTAGGTGCGAACAATGTTAGTTGGACTGTGGCTGTTTCTCAGCCTTATACCGAGGGGCTTGGCGTCACAAACTATTCTATTTATCTAGGGACGCCTTCAGGCTTCGACTTCCGGCCAGGAAATCTCGACTATTCAGCATGTGTTCTGATTTTCAAGGGGTTGTCAGATAATTTGATTCGACGCGGTCAAGATGACGATGGATATTGCACCCAGACCTTCAGTGAGGAGTGTGTGAAAGCTTTGAACGATCAAGCTGCAAATACTGGCTATTATTTAACAAACACCTATACGAATAACTCGCCTGAA
Source organism: Cairneyella variabilis (assembly GCA_001625345.1). Lineage (NCBI taxonomy): Eukaryota > Fungi > Ascomycota > Leotiomycetes > Helotiales > Cairneyella > Cairneyella variabilis. The sequence continues at coordinate 1,389 of AYLM01001124.1, read as the reverse complement.
CCAGGTAGATTCCAAAACTAGCTACTCCCTAGCACCCTATCTTCTGCTAATTATCCTTCACAGGCAATTTATCTGCGGGTAGTCTACCCCGAGTATGTGACGATATAGAACAGGCCATGGTGTCTCAAGGAGCGGTACCTAATGAGTGCGCGCAATTCGTGGGACCTTCAATGACGTGGGATGATGGAGAGTATTCCAATGTATCCTTTAGTTCCCTCGGTACGTCTCGTCCGCGTTCATCCTCCTCTAGGCTGACATGTTACAAGATATCACGGGTCCTAATTCTACAGTCGACGAGACCTGTACTTTCAACACCTCCACCCTCCCCTCAAATTCCTCAGCCTTTCCAATCCAAAATTCGAACCTTTCCCTCATCTGGGAATTTAGTACTCTCTCTGGCCCAAACAGCACGGAGCTCTACGACAACGCCGCACAAAATGTGTTCCCTCTCCTCTTTGTTCTCTTCCCTCCCGCAAATGACAGCAGAGAATCCACGGGGATTAGTTCTGGCCAAGGGTTCATGAACTGTGTACGAGCCAACAGCTCCTTACCAGGGAGTCGAGTAGTACCACCTCTGCCTCCCCCCACAGCCCTTCGAAAACTTCCGCTCAAATTGAGCAAAGGAGCCGTTGCGGGGACAGTAATTGGGGCGGTGACTGTAGTTGCAGCAATCATCGGGTTAATAGTATTTTTGTGCCTTCGGAGGAGAAAAGCCAAGAGGGTAGCTGAGGAGGAGGCGGAAGCCGAGAGAAAGCAGAAGGAGCTTGAGAGGGCAAGAAACGAGGAAGAGATCAAGAAGGAGGCGAAGCAGCCGATGGTGGATTCAAACCCGAAATATGAGATTGATGGGAGGGGAGGACGCGGTGAGATGGATATAGGGATTGTGAATGAGTTACAGGGGAGCGGTGTCCCTGAATTAGAAGGTTCGAGGAGATAAGAAATGTATGATTCACTTTAATTCAATACTTGACCCGGCTCTCTAAGTAAGTACCCAGATATACGCAAAGCTAGTTGTGGTCTGCAGGGGTTCGACTTTATAACCCAAACCCCTATAGTATTAAATCCATGGAGACCTTTTCGCTCCTCCTATTGTTTTCTAGAATGCAGTCAAAACCGTAGTCATCTTCCGTCTCTCTCGCTAAGCAGCAGCTTCGCAGCGGCTTCGTGCCGTTCTCGGTCACCCGACCTCGGAGTTCGGGCTGATGTCTATGAAATCGAGAAGTAGCCTCATATATGTCAAAAATTTAGGCATGTTGAGGATCTGGATAGGATGAGGGGAAGGGGCGGCGTGGGGAGCATAGTGTTTCCATTTGAAGACGCTATTCTTGCTTTTGCCGTATCTCTTTTTGAGGATGAGTCTCTTTGCTGCCAATTTCTCTTAGGGAGTAA
>AYLM01000184.1:0-22956 GCA_001625345.1 Cairneyella variabilis | reverse complement strand
TATTAATATAGTATAGTATAATATTTAAGTTATTATAATTATATTATATAGAAAATTAATATTCAATTATTGTTAAAATATTACTTAATCAATAATATTTAAATAACGAAAATATAGTATACAAGTAATGATACAGCGATTCGTGTTATATTAATAATTTTTAAAAGATAAAAGTGGTATTTCAGACACGGCAATTATTAAGTGTGGTATATAAGCAAAAAACCGTTGTATTTATCTTTTGTGGCTGATGGTATTGAAATCTTAATTATGGTATCGAAATCTTCCCATTTTAGTGGATTGGAGGACACAAACGACTTAGCGATATCGTTGTCCCTCCATCGTGAGGCTACTATACCCCCCTGGATGAATATATACCATCTACCCGTACATCTGTCTGAGTATCTCTTGCATGTTGAACACTCTGCTTGGAAATCGGCTAACAGTTCAGACATGTTCCAGACCTTCTGCTCCACGAATGGACTTATGCCATTTTCGACACTGCCGACAAGAGTCTACAGGTAATTAAGGACGGCGCAACAACTAGAGAAGTGGCTTATGGACAAGAAAGTATCTTGAGATTGAGACAGGAACTCATTGGGCCTACAAGAGCCAGAGATAATGCTAACAGCTATCGAATTTTCGCTGCGTATGTGACGCTTCGTGGGCTATAGAGTACTGATCTGGATAATCTCAGCGGAAGAGTAGAGCTTTCAGGCATTAGTAGCTTGGGACGCAGTAATCTTTTTTCCGAATAAAATCATTGCGATACAGGTAGAGCAAATAAACGAGAACTTTCTTGGAATAGTGAAAATGTATCAGGCTGAGGCCGTGGAAGATCTCGCCGATATAGCACATGAATGCTTGCTTTTTCTGCGCAGCCTTCGACTTCAACGAACGACGCCCTCCTTTGGAGTCCAAGAAGACCGGAGCATGCAGTATTACGAGTAGCTTATTATAATAATGACTCGTACGATGGAAGCATTTCCTCCTGAACAGGTACAGCTACCGCAGGGAACGTGCTTTGCTTGCGAGGCTGGAACGGATCCGAAAGATCTTCTCAAAAGCGTCCAAGACTGGCAGGCCACTTTCCGCTCTCTAAACAGAGCAGGTAGAGGCATGTACACCAACAAGTACCAAATCATCCTTTTCCTTGCGCACAAGGCACGAGGACTTGAACAGACCAGATGGCATGCATACCATATTGATCCGAACGCCGAAAGCCGTTTCATTGCCCATGAGTCTGTCAAGAGCTTCGCGGTGGGAATTTTCAACGTGCAGGCTTCGGATGATCCGCGTGATGAGACGAGTATTAGCGTTGCGGAGCTGGAGGATTCATTTCGTATTCTACTACGCCCAGAAGAACATGCGGATGATGATGTTAAAGCGATAGTAGGGAATTTGTTCAGCTTGGCAGCTGCTATCGTTGACTTATTGCGAGGCGGTGAAGACTCTGAGACAAGTAGCGACGACGGTGGTACAACAAACATAAGGAGGCGTAAGGTGGCGATTAAGAGGGAAGAAAGGGACGATGTTCAATTCGTAACGGGGAAGGCTAAGGAGGACCCTCAAATCAAAAGGTATGAATAATCGACGAGAAATTCAATACTGTTAACTAATATATTGTAACCGTAGACTTGGAACTACGAAAGTCGGCGTTCACTCTTACGAGACGTTGCCTTCTACCCGCGGTCAAGTTACTTCTCCCACTAGGCCCCACGCGGAAGGAGACACCTCAGCAACGGTCACGCCACCAAGAGCTCGCGGCTGTGTGATAATCATTGCCATAGCATTGTGCTTTGTCATTCTTAGCGTCTTCTTTACTATGAATAAAACCTACAATTATAGCATGGGGGACGCCTTCACACTCGCAGGGTATATTATAGCAGGTGGGGCTCCTGTCTCAAGTTTAGCTTTGGCAATACACTACCCTAGCTGTAAGTGTTGGAAGCATGGCAGAGAGGACGCAGGAATAGAGCTGGAAGTGCTTTTGAGAGGATTAGAAGCTGAGCAGTCAAGTCCTTGACATTCCTACCCACAGGCTTCGAATGATTGTCTATTCCATCCTCTCAAAGATATCCAAATGAATTCAAGAGTTTTTGATGGGAAATTTGTTGACTTTGGAACAATGTCCCTTTCCGTTCGCGCGTAAAATATCAAGTTTCACTAGACCACGTCACGCGCGGAAGCACTTGATCACATTGGCATCTGCAAACCAGACAGCAAATATGCGAAAATATGTTCGGCGCTCAAAAGTAGATACTGAACTGCAATTTGGAACAAAATTCGTGAAAGACTCGTTTCCAGGATCTCATTGGATCCCAGCACTGGATCACCGTCACGTGCTCTATGCTCTCAGTTTCCCTGTACCTTTTGAAGCAATTCTGAATTAATTCTAAATCAGTTACAAATCAATTCCCATGCTGTAAGAAAAATTCGGAGTGCGACAAGCAACAAAACTTTTGATTTGCATGCTCAAGCTTCCCATTGGCTCACTGGGCTTGCAGTGCGTTGAGTAGCGCTCAGCTCAGAGTTCTCCTGTAGTTTGGAATCGGTTCCAGCGCTGTTAAGCAAAACTTCCAAAGTTCGATATGCAACAAAACTTCGAGAATAGAAATCAAAACAATTCATTGGTTCTCCTGGATGACTTGCATGCTATCACATGATTTTGACTGGACGTCTCTGAACGACGAGGAGCCCAAAAAGAAAGAGGAAGACAAGTAGTAAAGTCCAATATGAGAAGGGAGCCTCGATATTTTAATACATGAACCGGAAGATCCTCATCAAGATGGAGTTCGCTTCGGCTCCAAGAAAAGGGGGCATCATCACGTGAGGTGAGCCCTTGAAGAACCGAGCCGCTCAACGAACCCACCCACAATCTCCGCCAAGCCCGGTGGTCTCGGAATCTCCATCTCCTAGTCTCTGAAGAGCTGGCCGTAGCGTTGACATTATGAACGGGCCAGAAGAGCTTTCATCTTGGCAGCGCCGGCCGTGGCAAAATTACCAAAGTACGGCGATGGGAGGACTCGATGGCATAATGGTATTCGAGGTGTGAGGTTATACACCAGTGATTCAGCTGATACTTTCTTGGGGAACGTGGGTTTAATAGGCATCGCCGCAAGCTGTACCTCCGTAAATGAAGCCATGCCATATCCCTGAAGCGCACGCCCCTTACCACCCCGTATTTCAAGGTGGTGCAAGCTGGTGACCCTAGCAACGTCAATTTCATCTAAACCTTATCGAGTCGTAGTGGTGCCTCTCGTTGCCCCATTGGCGCTGAAAAAACTGGATCGCTGGCCTGCTAGCGCCCCCGTTGCCCCCGTTGCACAAGGACCCCTGACAAAAACACTGCCTCGCAATCCTATTTCAGACGCCTTCTCTCCCATTCATCAACCCTTCTTCTTCCCACTCCCAAGAAGCTCAATTGATCTTTTTGAAGAAACTCTTGCTCAGATATCTCGAGTCTATCCAAAGCCTCAAGCACATTCTTCATGTAAGTACTTTACCTGTCGCATCTGGGTCGCGTCGAGTCGCGTCGCACCGCAGCGAAATTACCTGCAGAGACTGATCCGCATTCCGTACAGACAAAAGCTCTTCCAATCAATCTCGAATACCTTCAAGATGCAATTCTCCACCGTTCTCGTCACCGCTGCGTCCCTGTTCGCAAGCGCCAATGCTGCTATGTTCACCATGCCACCCCAGTCCTTCGTCGGTATCACTCCTTCGAACGGCATGAACATCACCTGGAGCGGCGGATCTGGAACTGTCACCATTCTTCTCAAGAACGGTGACCCCACCGCCCTAAAGACTGTCAGCACCATCACTAGTAAGCTTCCTCTTCCAATATACCAACGAAATTTATACTAATTACCTTCGCAGCCTCCAGTTCGGCCTCCGGTTCTTATGCTTGGGTTCCATCTGCCTCCCTTGCCAATGGCGAGTACGCTCTCGAGATTGATGACAGCACCGGACCTAACTACTCTGTTCAATTCGCCTTGACTGGAGCCTCTGCCAGCGCCTCTTCCTCCTCCGGCTCTGCCTCTTCGACTACCATGTCCTCGTCGACGATATCTGGAAGCTCAACCTCATCTGCCACCACCAGCGGTGCGAGCACCTCCTCCACAGGCAGTGCTTCCTCCACCACGGGATCCAAGACCAGCGCATCGTCCACTTCCGCTGCGTCTAAGACCAGCGCGTCGAGCACGAGCACCTCTACCTCCACCTCTACCCCCAACACCAATAGCGCCTCCGGCTTCTCCTCGCCTCTCGCGCTCGTCTTCCTGGCTGTCGCAGCCATGATGACCATCAACTAAGCTTCTCTGCGCTCGCCACTTGGCCTTCTCCAAATGTCTAATTACGAAGACGTTTCTCTTCGCTGGCTAGCATAGCGCTTTGTGTTTGATATACGATGGTATCAGATTGTTTAATAAGATACTTGGTTCATGTTCACGATTGTCGGTATAAAATTGAAGGAAGGAGGGATCATGGCGGAGGATTTCTTCAGTGTTAATGTATACATTTGGGAGGCGTAATTTGTGCGAGGTGGAAGGAGGAAGTACACAGCAGAGCTGGATTGATCATACAATGGATGAGATGGGAGTGGTATATACAAGACGCTACTTTATATCTGCAGGATCTTTCGATTCTTGTGGATTGTTAGTTGGTAATGTAGATAGGTAGTTCGCCGCATCGAATGAATAAAAGCTTCATTGTCAGACCTACCTCTCTCATCACCATTGAATCACCATAATCTTTTTGCACTTCCAAGCTGTGCCGTCGGCGGCTCACTCGGTCGTTTCAGAAGTACATTCCTGCTTCAGACCACCAACGTCATGATCTCCTCCCTCAATTCAAAACCATTTCTTATCCAAACCATCTCACAATCTCATCCAGAGGCAGAAAAATCTTCAATGACGCAACCACCCTTCAGCTGCAAAGTGTCCTCGAAATAAATCTCATCCATGCCGCATACGATGTGCGCCTGTGGCTGCTGCCTGCAGCCTGCGTATCTGCGATGCCACCCTCCATCTTCTCCTGCATCCCTCGTATTTGTGCCAGCCTCGCCTCATCGCATGTGCCGATGGCTTGCGCAAGTCAGGAATCTTCTACCTTTTGGGGGCTACCTATCGTCTCACATCAGCGCCATACAACCTCAATATTTTCTCCTCCATTTCCATCAGGCTATCATGTTCAATTTTCAGACTGCTTTTTACGTGAAGCTGAAGGAGGTGTTGGGAAGCGGGAAAATCGGCTGCATAACTCCAACTCAAGCTTATTCATAACCGTAAATTAGGCTAGACGCCAGAACCAAGTCGAAGTCATCGCCCCTGGCGATCTCTGTGGCATTTCGGATGCTTAAAAAGAGGAAAGTGGGTTTTTTGATGCCACGCTCTGTGGCCGCAGATGTGACTGGATCGCGTACCTGCATTGGTTTGGAGCCAGTGGAGATATTTATACTTCCGTCACGACGCCTCGAGTCTTCATCAGTGTAAAACGTGATTTGGTAAGTTTCCCTCAGAGGATTTGGGGGCGTGGAAAAGGAATTTTGGGTTTTCTATGCCCTGCTTTTGATGAATCGAGGTTGGATATTTCAACAATAGACTCGAGATGCTAAGTGGCAAAATTTCTTGAAGACTGGATGACTTCAGATCCAGATATCCTCAACTCTGAGACCCAAATCTACTTCGTCAGAAGTCGACGACGGAACTCCCGCAGCCCTCTCCCACAATGCAGACCTCTCCTGAGTCACCGGAAATTTCACTGTCTTATCTGCACATTTCCCCAGACTCAGACCCCTAAGCTAGTCGCAAAAGGAACCTCACCCAATCACTAATCTAGACCCAGACATGGACCATCATATTTTATTTCTTATTTTTTTGGGTTGTTCTCCTCGTTGTTCCCAACGTGCTGCTACTCAGGGTTGCGATCACCGGTACTCGAAAAGAAAATCAGGCTCGGAAGAGAATTAAATCAGAAGAATTCTGTTGCTACTGTCATCACTGCACGAGTCCGCCAAAAGGCAGATACCTTCGTTCTGGAGGAGAAATCTAGGACAAGGAAGGACCTCAAGAGTTGAGAAAGGAAGGAAATCACGACTTTCGAACACGGCTAGAACCAAAATGCGCATCACCACCACCCTGCTCCTGTCAGCGCTCACAGCGTTGGCCACCGCTCAAAACCCCTTCACGTTCAACCCCAACACCCTCACCGTCGTCACCGTCGGCCAGCCCTTCACTATCACTTGGGCGCCTTCAACTGGGACCACGGACACGGTGAGCATCAATTTAAAGCAGGGCGCGAATGCGAGTGAGTTGGCTACTGTGGAGGTTATTGCTTGTACGTTTCTCCCTCCAATTTCTCTCCCACTTCCTCTCTAGTTTACGTTTCGCCTGTTAGTTGTGTCAGGGAATATTTGGATATGGGTTGACAATGTCCTCAGCACATATCCCCAACACCGGCGCCCTCGTCTGGATCCCCAGCACAACTCTCCCCTCCGGCTCCAACTACGCCTTCCAGATCCTAGACGACGGAAACCAAGCTATTGATAACTACTCGAACATGTTTAGCCTCAATAACACGAGCGGTACACAAACAGCGGTTACGACGGGAGCCAGCAGTGCGAGTACGACTGTCAGCGCGACGGCGAGCGCAGTTCCGAGTAAGGCGGCCGGCGTGAGTGGGAGGAAGGTGGTTATTGGGGGGAGTGTTGGGTTGGCGGTTGTGGGGGCTTGTATGGCTGCATTGTAGGGTGATATAAAATTGGGTGGAAAGAGGAGCAGGTGAAGAGGGGCGGAGGATGAGAGGGAGTTGAGTGTATATATGGGCGTGCTTGGAGTTGTATATACTGCTTCTGGAGATACCGCGGGACCTGGGAGCATGCGGAGGAGATATGCTGGAAGTATAATAAGTAATAATAGCAGCAGTTCCGAGGAAGCCAGTGTTGGCATGTTGCGAGGTGATCGTTCCGGTCTTGAGAATTTTGGATTTCACGGTCTCCCAACGGACGACATTGCTTGCCGGCGAGTTTCTCATGCTGCTTGGGACATCGTGTTGGTCGAGTCGGCATTGCCGCGAATAGACTTTGACGGGTGGCGCCTGGGTTTCTTCTTGTCTGGCTTGTCATCTCAGACATCCCTTGCGTCTCCAGGACGTACGTCTGCTTCTTCGAACTTAGTTTGGCTGCTCTGGCTAACGCCCCTTGTTCCCGCATGCGGCGTCAAAAGCTCATGAAGTTGAATCCTGTTTCCACCATCATCTCTTCCATTCCAGCATTTACAGCTCGGCCAATGCAACGCTAATCCTACACTTGACACAAAAGCACCGACAGCCACGACGTATCCTGCAAGTGTGAAGGAGTCGCCCATGCTGTAGCCATAACTTTTGTTCATGGTGAAAAAGACGCTGAGAAAGCCACTTAAGATGACGAATGCCGTTGCCATCGAGATGATGAGTACGCAGGCACGAGGTCTGGCGGCACTAGAACTGGCAGCACTGTGGCCTGCAAAATCTTCTAGAGTGCGACTCTCAAATCGAAACCAGCCTTCCGTGGAGAGACACAAACGTGCATCCCTAAGGATGATGTGCTCAGGTAGCGGCAGCCTTGTATCACAGAATCAGCAGAGTCGACCCTAAGTTGAGATGGTCACATACCTTCCATGAGTACCTTCAGCAAACGGATCCGACAGATTCGTATCTCGGGTAGAACCCACGATACTACTCCAAGTCCGATGCTGGTACGAAAGATCTATCCACCTCGAGTACCTGCGCCTTTGGTCGCGAATCCGCAAGTTCGAGGGCACAACATCAAGTCCCGTTACTCTTATCGCGCTCAATTCTTCAAAAAGGCCGTCTACCTTGTCGAAATCGAACTCCTATTTATTTATAAGGCCTTAATGCTAATTAAGAAAAAGTAATAGTATTTTTAATATTGCACATAGATAATAAAAGCCTTTCTTAGCTTAACTAAGAGACCTATCTCTCCTCTAAAGAAGCCGGTTATTATTAATAATAAGTAGAAAGGCTTAATTAATAGAGTTAAGAATAAGCTTCCTAAAATTACTTATCTTCACTATTATTGATATATTACTAATAATATATATACTAAATTTAAAAGGGAGTGAAGGCGCGGGCAAAAGGGTAAAGACTCAATTGATCGAATGCCTATTGTATAAAGATCTAAAGCTAGAGACTAAAGAAGGGAGAGGGAGAAGCGCTGACTATATACTTAGATAATGCATTATGTGATATAGCGAGAAGTCAGGGCAGGGCTCGAACCGGACAAGTGTTGCGCAATTTAGGAGAGCTTTTTCGTCCTTCTCATCTTCTTGCTCTTGCATAGAATTGTTCGTGATCTCCCTTGGCTCCCCTCTTTTCCAACACACGTAATGAGGGTAATATACGGCAAGTGCAACACTCGAAGTAGCAGTCCCGACTGCCACAATGTATCCAGCAAGTATGAACACATCTCCCATACTATACTCATAGGCTTTATTCACTGTGAAAAATGTTCTAAATGACACTCAGAAGGACGAATCCAGCCATAGTAGCAACAATCAAGATGCAGCCAAGATGCTTGAACCGTTTGGTGGAGTATGCTGCAGTGGAAGTTCGATTATTGGAAGCAGCAGCAGCAGAATTCTCTGAGTGAGATGTCGTCGACTGGGGATGGGCTGCTAGGTGCGGTATTAAAGGGTCTGGCGGTCGATACGAGAGGCTGAATAGACTTGGTTGCAAGTTGAATCTCCTTCAATACCGGTGTCCGGGTCAAAAGAATTCTGCTTGCTGAGATCTTTTCACTTACCTTCTCAAATTATAGAGCTGCATTGCGCATGCTCGACGGCAGGTATAATATCCTCAGCCAATTGATTGACAGCCGTATCAAACAGTACCTGTCTCGGCCCAGAAGCTTTTGCCAAGTGATAACAACCTGATGACGATTCTCCATTCTTACTTCCTCTGCAAGATCATAGTAAGACAGAAGACTTTCAACCTTCTCATTGGGCTGCGCAAATAGCTGGCTAATCTCATGTAGTTCCGCCTCGTGAGGACCAGCGGCGGCAGCGTCGGATAACCTCTCTTCTATGATATCGGCATTCATGAGCCGCATCGAGGTAAACCGGAGCAATTTCAAGTCAGTCACGATGATGTTGGAGATTATGGGCTTGTGGCGGTGCTGTGCCTTGCAGCTGCAGCTGCAGCTTCACCGAAACAAGCCAATCCGACCCTCATATAAGCGCGGGAGCTGGGATGAGATAAGGCTGAAGAATTGCCCCGGGCTGAAAGGCTTGTGCTGATTTTATTACTAAACCTGGTATCCCAGTGTGGCCAAGCATGTGTGTAAGGGATCGAATGGTATTAGACGGTGGTTTAGACATGCTCAAGTGAGGATCTTGGATGGAACGATTCTGTGGACGCACTGACTCCACACCTTAAAATTCTACCCAATCTCATAACAGATATTCACGTCACAAAAACATCTTTGTCTACGGCTTCTCTTCCAAGAAGTTTTCGTGTCTCCAACCAAAAGTCTGCCCTTGTATCATTCTATTCATATCGGAGTCGCAATGGAAGCATGCAAGAAAAAGGAAACCCCACCATATTACAAAGAACAATGAGCCACGATCAAAATCTAGCGACCGTGACCGAAAACCTATCAAAATCAATTCTCATCGATGTTTCGCTCAAAATATGCACTTGAGGCGGAACCTCGCTTACCGCCTGGCAAAAAGGGGGGCGCACCGCGCCAGAATTAACCGAGCTTCCCCCAAAGAAAAAAAAATGCAAAAGAAATAACAACTTCTTATCTTTGTGGAAGAGGATGCAGTTATCTCTGGTCTGCTAGTTAGGAAACCTCTTCCGAACTCATTATACACATCACTGACTGGTTGAGCTCTGCTCTTCTTCTAAGTCATTGACATCAGCGGCTTCGGCCTGCTGGCATATGATACTGGTTGAGGGAAAATTGCTTATTTAAAAATATACCATGCGAGCGGCTTTCCGAGATATGCGGTCCCGATGCGGGTTACACTAGCGGTGTTATCACCTGGTCCAGCTATGATAAGCGTAGAGTTAAATTCTATGGTGACTTTATTGAGGCATGTCTACTCTGCATCTTTTACTTTACTTCGGCTTCATGAGTATGATTAGTGCAAATAACTAAAGAGCGCCTCCCATAATGTGAAGGACGAGACATTGCCAATGTATCAGTATTACACTCATTTTCATGCACACCGAAACAGCATCATTAAAAGTCAAATTGTGACAATTGCTTGCTCGTTCAGCTAGTTACAGAAAGTGAAAAGATCCTTTCTCATCAATATGTGTGTCTTTATCAGGTCCATAAACGCTTTGCGGGAGACCGTAGATCGAGCAACCTGCCTATTTAGCAAGCATCTCGTTCGACGGCCAGCGCCACCACTTAGAAGAAACACAAACAGCATCAGCCTCTTCTCCTCTCCGCCATCGAATCACCGAGCACCACCATCTCCACTATGATCCCAGCCTCCTCCATAGCCATCATGGCCAACACGTCCGCTCGCAGCCTGCTCGGGCCAAATCCACTGGTGAGCCGATCTCTCCGAAGGTGTCTCTCTGAACTGAACATGTCTCGACTCCACCTCAACAATTCTCTCTCTATCGGTCCAGCCCGAGTCCAAGGAATCTGATTTAGCTGAAGACATCGATCTCTCAGGTCCCATCTCTCTCTCCCTGAATCGAACGTGTCTTGGATCCGAATCAGCCTCTCCCTCCTCCCATCCGTATGCTCTATACTCCGAATGAGTGCGTTCGGTCGAAGTTTGAGATCTTGATCTATACCCAAATCTGCCTTGTGCGACTTGTGGGGATGGTATGAGCGCTGTCTCATGATCCTTGACGTGGGATCTGGGATGTCTACCCCAACATGAGCTGCTTGAGTAGCTTGTGCTTCCACGACTACTGGCGCGACTCGAAGCTCTTTGCTTTCCCTTTCCCTTCTGCACATTAACTTTAGCAGCAGCCAGCTCGGACTCGGAGCTCATTGGGTATGGAGGACCACAAGAGCTCTCGCCGAATGAATTTGCGGGAAACTGGGGAATGGGTGGACTTGGAGCCCGCGGAATGTCAATACCTGAGTGCGTTTAGTCGATCGAGAAGTTCACAAGGAGGGTATGGGAACACACCGTCGGGGTACCTGTAATCCACCTCGGGGTCTAAGAGATCGCCATCTTCGAATCCGCCTCGTTCGAAACGGAAGTCTTCATAGTCTCTACGTCCCGCCGTGAACTCTTCATCAAGCTTGGCCTTACCATCGTCCCAGCGCTTGGAGTAGTACTTCTTCAAATCAGCTTCCTTCTCCTGTTCACGATGAACCCAGTCAGGATTTCTGTAGTCGACAAAGTCGTAATGTCTGCGGACTTCTTCATCATGAGATTGTTTCTTGGGTCCGTATGTAAAGGTCTCTTTGACGATCACGATATCATCTGTGGAGCGGGGATGAATCACATGAGGGCGTTCCCAAGGTGCAGCAGTCTCAGGTACCTGTCGCTCTCTTCTTCGTCGCTGACGACCAGATTCAGCTGTTCGGACTCCGTCACGAGCCATATCTTCATAGGTGAACTCTCTTCGAGGAGAACCTCTACTTCTCATCTCTACCTCTTTGAAGATGTATTGTCTACTAGGCACTCGATGAGCTTCGAGGACCTCTCGAACCTCTCGAACCTGCTCTCTCGGGCAGTCTCTGGGCATTGCGTCGATTTCGGGCATGACATACTCTTTGGCGGGCGCACGTCGATCTTCGCGGAAATCTTGAGGTTCTCGACTACGTCCACGACGGGGAGAAGCTAATTTGTACATGACTTCGTCTTCAAAGACAATGGGTATCTTCCTTGGGTACGTCTCTCTGTGGTTCTCAGGCTGACGACTTGAGAGTGACTCGACGTGTCTATACTGGATCTCTGGAGAGTGACGACGGCTCGAGACATGGACTTCGTCCTTGTATCTGTGTCGGACTTCAGGTGAGTGGTGTGGCCCGAGAACCTCAGCGTATCTGACTTCTACCTTTTCCTTCGAGGAACGTCGACTTGGACCTCTTGAAGCAGTATCAGTGTATCTGTATTCGACACCAAGCTCTTCTACTATGACGGTTTCTCGAACAGTCTCACGAGATTTGGATGATCCGACCGGTTTTCGGGGCAAGGTGTGTCGACTGGATGATCGCGGTCTCGATTGACCGGCCAAAGGTGATAGCGGGCGTCTCTCGACATATTTCTCTACCACGGCCCTCTCTCGCGCCTTCTCTCTCTTTCTTCCTCTGGATCGACGCTCATCATCCTCGGAGAACTCCTCTTCAACCACGATGTAGTCTTCCGAAGGATCGAATTTGAAAGGCTCCTGTCGCTGTCGAGTTAGCTACCCAGCATCGCAAGGAACAAGTTGGTCCAACTCAAAGCTCACCTTGTTAGATTTCTTCGATTTTCGATTCTTTGACTTCTTCGATTGTGAAGGTTTGGAGGATTCGGTATCGCTATCGCTCTCATCGCGCTTCTATAATCAAGTCAGCTATCTTGCGTAACTGGTCGATCATTCGGCACATACCTTCTCCTTTTCCTTCCTGACCTTCGACTTCTTGTTCTTAGCATCCTCTCTCTCACTGTCTGTGTCGGTCGAGCTTGCATCCTTCTGACAGTTTCCACAAAAGTCAGGTGTTGGAGTCTCGCCAGGCTTGATTGGATGCTTGATATGGTACTTTCTCGATCGAATAATTCCACATTCGGCGCAGACATGCTTTGTGACTGTAATCGTAGTCTTTGTGGTAGTCTCGACCTTGGGCGGAGCTGACGTGGTTTGTTGCAAAGTGGGCGTTATTTGCTGATAATGAGCATTGATCATCTTCAGCTTTTCGAGATCGGCGCTGGAGGGATTCGGCATGACGAAGGTGGGAGTCGGGTGCTGACGGTATTGGGGAAGAGCCAGCATGCTGGTGTTGAAAGGCTGTTGAGTCACTGGAGCTGTGTAGATGGGTAGTTGTTGAGGGACACATGGAACGCCTCCAATGAGTAATGGTGTCGGAGTTGGTCGTTCAACAGACTTTGTGCGTTTGCGAATGACTCCTGTCTGGACTCCAAAGGCTTCACCCAAGAGGTCCGTCATGGCACTTCCTTTGACAACTTTGTCTCTTTTTGCCCGTGCCATGACAAGCTTTCCATTGACCTTTGTAACGTACGGAACACCAGCAGGTATCACTGAGGTCTCTGAATCACTGCTGTCACTGCTGTCGCGCCTGTGAGGTGCCTTATAACTGGATCAAAGGTCAGCAACTGCTGCCGGATGCCAGCCGTAGATCGAGCGATGTGAAAAGTGAAGTAATGGAGGGAGCACAGTGCCAATGGTGAGATCTTACATCGTGAGCATCTTGGTATACCCGCCGTCGCTGCGACGACGGTTCTAAGGGGATCAGAGCAAATTTGCGCAAATTGTATGCGATCTACGCAAAACAGTCGAGAATGAGATCGTAATCTTGACAAAAAGAGTTCTACAAGTTATAGCGGGAGAGAAGTTGTAACCGGAAAGTGCGATTGGTCACCACCTTCTACGGTCCGACTGGTCATAATGGCTCAGAGCTGGCGGAAGTCTAGAACTTGAGGCATCGGCTTGCAGAATAAATCCATCCGCCAGATACCATGGGCATAAGCGCATTATTGAAATCAAGTCATGATAGATATGCAGGCTAGGTGGATTTTGCAATGTTGCATGGTGACGTTTCAGGCGCTTCAGTACTGACGCGACTTGAGGTACGCCACGAATTAGGCGCCTCGAGACAGCGAAGCCACGAGACAGATTACCATGTAAACAAGGACCGGGGAGATACTTAAATCAGAATATTATTTCATTTCTCCTACCCCAAGTTAAAAGGTGCTGGCGGAAGACGTGCCGCTCCTGTTGTCGGGCCGACACATCCTCGCTAAGCGAGTCAAAAATCCAAAATCCCCCCTGAGATGACTTCACTACACGCAAAAGAATGCAAAAAGGGAAAAAAGAGTCAGAAACCCAATAAGCCCTTGGGGGGAAATACCCTCGCCCGCGGTGGGAATTACCCTTTCCGATCCATATGCGTGAGACGTTAGAAACGATCAGCTAGATAGGACCCAGGCACAGCGTTAAATTGCTTAGCGCAAGCTGTTTGTTGGCGGAAAATGGCTCTTTTTGATAGATAATGGCGCTAAATGATGGACCGTGCATAGTCACATGAGCATCGCGCTAGCGGTATGTTCTACCATCATGTCCCCAACAACCTATCAGAGACCCAAAAGTGAGAAGTGGGGACTGTGTAACGCAATGAAAGATTTCGCAAGCTGGCTTTGAGGATATCGTCGATGGCTTTGACGTTGCCTAAACTCGAGAGCCGTCGAATCGAGTGTGAATCTGCTGTTCGAAAGCGTTGTCGAAGCTTCACAGACCGCTAGGATGTTGCGAGGGTCAGGAGCTTCGACACGAAAGTAAAGCTAACTTTGGATCAGGGCTTACTATCGACATGACTGAAGGAATATCAGAGCTTAGAAGCAGTTGATAGAGTACGGGTCTGCTCCCTTGATATTAAGTCGCTCAGTTTCTCAACCGCCAGGGAGAGTTGAGGGTTGAACATTGAGGAGCTGAATATCAGCTAGATTTTGAGAGTCAAATGATCAAAGGAATTCGAAAGCAGCGTATCGAGTATGGGTATCCTCGTCAAACAGAGTTGTTCAACTTTTGTCGAAAGGAGGGAAGAACCTCGAGCGTTGAAGAAAGTTCTTAGAAGCAAAATAAGACATGTATGGTGGATCTTTGAAAGTTTGGTGAATAGGCACTTCTTTCAGTGACGTTCAGCCTCGCCCTCATGCGGTAAGAGCTGGCAGAGCTACAGTGCTTTCCACATTTTAAAGCTCTTCTACCGTAGTGAAGGCTTTGACGTGTCGACAGCAAGTTGGGAATGGACCAAAGGCAGCTAAATGGATTAGCAAGGGCAACGGGAGCAAGTCCGAGCAAGTAACAACACACACAGCAAAGGAATAGGCTCACTGGAAGCCAGGGCATATTTACGAGTACATTCCTATTTAGACACTTACTCTATTTCGCTCTACTTTTCACCTTTGTCCAGTAGAGCGGCTAACATAAGAAATATGATACACAAGACAATCCATCCCTCCCTTATTTTCTTGATCCCATTTATTCAACTCTCAAAACTTTTGGTCCCTTCCGCTTAATGGTCTTCTTCTTGTTTCCTCTGTCGAACGATGCTGCGGATGCGTGATCTCGGCCTACATTGTCAAGATCCTTGACTTTGTAGATTCGGATGATCCAGTTCTCGGAGGTGAAGGCCTCCTCGACTGTGTTGAGGGTTGGGCTAACATCAGGCAACTTGACACCTCGGACTCGGTCTTGTGCCTGTCCGGGTGGGAAGAGTGAGTTATAGTTGTAGTATGACATCTTGTACCTGTAAAATAGTTAGACAATAATTCTTCGGTGGATGGAGGTGGTCTTACATTAAGCTGTTCTTCATAGTCTCAGTAGCACCGTCGTCAACTCGGTACTCTCCTCTGTCAGTGAAGAAATCACGCTCCTTGACCTCATCAGGCCAGATCCCTTCAGCAATTCTGACCATCCACAAGAACTTATTGATATCATCACCAGAGTAACCCAACAGACCACCGAACACGACGAGGACATAGTCGACTTCGTGCTGACGCATTATCGGATAGCTGACCTCCTCACGGGAGCTCATAGCCTTGCCAACAGTGGCAATGTGAGTGTTGTTCCAGGTGTTGTTATCAACAAGTGTTGGTCTGTCGGCCATGCCACCGATCTGATAACCATAATCCCACCAGGACATGATCTTTGCATCTTCTGGGGTATTCTGTCGAAGCCATTGGTAAGCCTCTCTGTAGTCATCAATGATGTGCTGACTTCCATCCGCCAGTCTGCTGGCCAGAACAACTGATGGAGAGGAGTAGGCATTCGAGGTGACCCAGGTGCAGTGAAGCACGAAGATGAGAAGGTAGCAGGTCAAAGCGCTGACAACGGAAGTCTTGGAGAAGGTGGTGTAGATGCCCACAAATGGCTGGCGCATAGTGCGAAGTCCGTCCTGCTTGGCATCCTGCTTGGCTGCCTTCTTGCTAGCAGCAGGTGTACCAGTAGCTGTCGCGTCGGCTGCTTCAGCCGTGGGCACAGTAGGAGACTTGATAGTCAAGTAGGTATCGAGGATACTTGAGAATGCCATAGCAGCTGCAACGCAGACAATTGGAGTCAGTGTAAGCATCAGACGGACCATGACACCAGAGAAGTAACTGGCCAAGATGGCATAGACAACAACGAAGACCTGCTCGTCATTGAGCTTCAGGAAGCAGAGGTACACTCCGGCCGGGAACAGCCAGATGAGCATGTTCAAGTCGAAGAAGAATGCAGGCCAAGCTGTCGGCTGATGCTCCGAAACGGAGGCAATGATGGGAATGTGGATTTTGGCGTATCCAGTATCCCAGAGAGAGTAGAAACGGCCAGTCCATGGTGCGATGACCCCGGAGACAGTCAGGAGGACAAGACTAGCAAATGCAAGGATGACAATTGCGGCAGCAAACCCCCTGACTAAGGTAGCGAACTGTTTACTTGGCACTCCGGAACGGATAAACTCGACAAACCCCACGATTTGAAGAAGACCAAAGATACCTAGCAAATTAGCACACGAGTAAATTTGGTTTGAGGTCAAGCTTACCAAGTGCAGACATGTGCTCGGAACTTCGGATTGGCAAGAAGCCCACGAATGGGATTTGCATACTTGCCAACGTGCCGAGAGCATACCATGTACAGTAGCTGACATAGACTCTAGGGCTGAATCTTCCCATGCAGACCAGAACAAAGACGTGGAGAGGAATCAAGTTGGTGATGAAGACATATCCACCCCATGCAGAAACCATGTATCCGTAGAAAAGTGCGCACAAAGCACCCCAGAAAGCCGAACCAAGCTTGAGCGCCTTAATCCAGAGGTAGAAGGTAAATACCAGAAGGAAAATGGCAATGGCCTCATTATCATAGCTGCCAGCAACTGATCGAGAGATATAACCTGGGGCAATACCCATGAAAATGGCAGAGAGAAGGCCGGCGGAAGGAGATGTGGTCATCTCGTTGGTGAAGAGGTAGGTTGCGAATGCTGTAAGCCCAGAAAAGCCCGGCGCAAGCAGCACACAAATATTTCGAATATCGACGGGAATAGTAAGGGCTCGGAGAGCGTGGTAAATGGCACCACTGGTCACCATGAGACCAGGGTAAAGTGTTCCTCCTGTAACTCGACCGAGGGGATGCCACGTCCGGTCATCAAACCAATCCCAGAAATCATAGAATCCATGTTGAACGAGGTATTTCGTCGCTCTGAAATTGAACCAAGGGTCAACTGTATGCCAATTAGCTCAATTATTCACCAAATTATTCGAAGTCGCTGGAGGGGTATGCTCGCTCGAGGATTTTGCTACTAACATTCGTGGATAATACTCTCGAAACCTATATAGCAGGAGGTTAGCAAAAGGTTACAAAGATTCTAGGTGTGCAGAGTCTGCGCAGATTCAAAAAAATCGAATTCTGCAGCATGGCAGTAATTTATTCGGTATGAGATGTGGTATACGTACGAATAACTGAAAAGAGACGACTGGCAACAGCAGCGGCCGCTACTAAGCAAAGAATTGTCAATCGAAGAATTCCCCTCGTATTTCTCCCCGTGCTACCCTTGAGAAAGGGCTCTGCGATTGAGTCCGTCATCGTTGTTGGTGAAGACCAAAAAGTGTCGCGGACGATGTCGTATATCTGTTCGAACTTCGGACCTGGAGCTTGACGCGAGGCTTGCAGGGATAGTGCGAGCTGGCCTCACCCGTTGGACCTAAGTAGCTGCACGTGATTATTGTTGGTGAAGACAGAATCACTGAATTTTAGAAAACTAGGAAGGCAATGAGCATTGGCTACGAATACTGGATCTTGAGATTCAGGAATTCTGCAACCTTGAGTTATCGTTAGAGAGATGTAGTGATTGCTGTAAATTCCCCAAGCGCTATAAAATATTTAAGGCAGCACAAATATTCAGCTATTCATCACGCCCTAAGCCATAAAGAACGCCAAAGTTCTGGGAAAGTGCATAGAATCTACTTAATGACACTCTCACTTGATTATTCTATACTTTGAAGAGAACAGTATTTTGAATAGGTAGGTATCCACATTCACCAATCACTCATGAGAATCACGGAACTTTTGATATTTGACAAAAGAAAGGTATTGGAACATGCAACAGATGCCCACAATGCCCTGTAATGCTCAATTGAAGATTCTCCCGCTCTTCCCTTACACTATGAGTACAATGTACAAGAAGTTTGTTGTGACGTCTATGGTTTTTGTATGATCATTGACCCTCCTTGGCCCAACAAACATGATTGCACCAGCCCATGCCTTCTATACCCGCTTCATTACATTCGTCGCCCTCCTCAGCCGTCTTCTATGGGTTCTCGGCGGCCACATTCTTCAAGTATGCTTCCAAGTCAAATTGCGGGTCGTTAGGGTCCTTGATAACTGCTCAAACTGTCAGCGCCGTTCAGAATTGCTTGTATCATCAAGCTCTAGGTCTCCACAGGCTCATTGACCCAAGAACTTTGTCCAAGCGTGTCCAATTCGAGACGCTCAAAAGGGATTCGAGCTCAGGGCCAAACGTACTGCCATCACTCTCAGTCTTTGCACTCGCGGGCAAGTTCTTTTTCGAATATTCCGCCTTCGCCTTTTCGATCAAACTTTGCTTGTGTTCGTATTCTCGGTTGATAGCAGCTAACTTGGCAGCCGATGAGAGCTTTGCTTGGTGGTACATTCCGTACAAAATCCCGGCCCCTAAAGTAGAGTACCGAAGGACCTATAGACCATAATAATCAGCTTTGACCTCTAGAATCGAAAATAAACTGCACCCGCGGAACAATTGGAGCTATTGAATTCGCTCTGTTTGCGCGCGCAGAGAATAAAAACGTACGTTAACTCCCGTTGAAGCCATGGGGAAAGCTGGTCCGAAGTCGTGCGAACGAGCAGATCGCTATCGAAGAATGGTAAGGGGCGTAACGTGCCAAAGGAGATCAATTGGCAAGTTCTCGCAGCTGTGAGCGTCGCCAAGTCGTGTTGTGGTCACTTGTCGAGCTCTTTTTTTTCTTGAGGAGGTCGGGAAGATCTCAAAGCTGCATTCCCGGAATCTCCCAGTTGCGGCCTCAGGCTGCAAATCTACTTCGCGACGCCGACGCAACATCTCGAAAAGGAGACTTTACATCGCAGAACACCACTTTTTTGTCAACGAACTTGACAACAATTTCCTCAACCGAATCCAATCCTCACCCTCGGGACATCCTCCAAGATCAAACGAATTGTCCACCGAAGTTGAGACTGGGACAAAAAAAGCCCCTCTTTAAAGACCGCTATGGGCTTGCGCTGCAAGCAAAATGCAAGCACGTAGAGATGAGATATTGGCGAAGAAGGCTAAGCTCGCGGAGCTGAAGCGGCAGAGGGAGCTGCGGACCAAGGAGATCACTTCCTCTAGGCAGAGCATTGGAAGTGCCAGCGATGTTTGTATTCCCATCTGCTTTAGAAAGCGGGAACTAACATTCCTTAAGCTTATTGCACCAACACCGAGTCGAGGAGAAAGCCGTGAAGAATTAGATAAATATATCTCATCGATTCTGGTAGCTGGAGACAAAAGCAGACCTACTTCAACAGGGCCTGGCGGAGCAGGATCGCCGGCTGGCAAGGGCAGTC
Organism: Cairneyella variabilis; assembly: GCA_001625345.1. NCBI lineage: Eukaryota > Fungi > Ascomycota > Leotiomycetes > Helotiales > Cairneyella > Cairneyella variabilis. Next base: position 3,189 of record AYLM01000184.1, on the reverse strand, counting down.
GACCCAACAGCGTGCTCAGTGCCGGAGAGCTTAGCAACGAGAATTCCGAACCATCCGTCGGCCAGTTCCAGCATCCTCCAACACTTTCAATATCAACACAAACTCTATCCGCGTCACTCCTACCTACCGTTTACGAGGTTGCACCCTCGCCTGTCAAAGAGGTCTTTTCATACAGCAAGGGCGTTCAGACTACAGAAGAATGGTCTACACAGACACTGGGACCTAAGGCATTTGAGGATGAAGACGAAGAGGATGGCGAGAATGCAGCGACTTCGACACCCAGCAAGCGTTTGAGCAGGAGAGAGCGAGATAGAGAGGAAGAGCTGCGGGAGAAGATACGGAAGGAGATAGAGGAAGAGTTGAAAGCAACACGGGATCTTGTTTCTGATGGACCTCTGAGGCAAGTTACATTGAGTCCTTCGGCGGCGAACTTCCCAGCAAGAGTTCTTACAAATGAAGAGCTCAATGCTGTCACTTCATCTGAGGATTTTATGGACTTTGTTGAGAGGTCTAGCAAAGTCATTGAGAGAGCCCTAGATCAAGAATACGATATTCTGGCAGACTATGCTCTTACTGGTGCCAACGGAGTCGAGGCCGACGATGACGAATATGGTGGTACTAGAGGCAAGGGACGACGGAGAGTCAAGGAAGTGGCACAATTCTACGACGAGCGATGGTCGAAGAAGAGAATGATCAGTGATATCAGTTTCTCCTCTAAGTTCCCCGAGCTCGTACTCGCATCCTACACAAAGAATCCTTCTGCTCCCCACGATCCGGATGGACTGGTTCAGGTCTGGAACATGCATCTCCATGACAGACCAGAGTTCGTGTTCCACGCTCAATCCGACGTTCTCGCCGCAAAGTTCTCTCCTTTCCACAAAAATTTAATTGTTGGTGGCTGTTACAATGGACAGGTCCTTCTCTGGGATACCCGGGCTAAATCATCGCCTGTCCAGAAGACTCCCCTCACGGGATCTGGCCACACCCACCCAGTCTACTCTGTCGACATTGTCGGCACACAAAATGCAAACAACATCATATCCTGTTCCACGGACGGTGTCGTTTGCGGCTGGACGGTCGACATGCTCGCCCAACCCCAGGAACAACTTACTCTCAACACCCCAGCTCCCGCCAAGACCGAAGACCTGTCTCCTACCTGCATGGCATTCCCACAGACTGACCCAACATATTTCCTTGTGGGCTCAGAGGAAGGCACCATCTTTCCCTGCCATCGCTATGACCGTGCTGGTGCAAAGGCTGGCGTCGATCAAAGAGTCAATTACCGAGGTCACGCAGGTCCAGTGATGTCGATTGGATTCCACCCCGCTCGCGGCCCTGTTGATCTCGGTGATTTGGTTCTCTCATCCTCTCTCGACTGGAGCGTAAAGCTATGGAAAGTTCGCGCACCAGCAGCAACATCTACTACCGGCATAACCAGCGAAGGTCATTCTGTCTCCCCACTCCTCGACTTCAACCGTGAAGATGTGGTCTATGACGCCAGATGGTCACCTGTCAAACCCGGCGTATTCTCTCTAGTCGATGGAGCCGGAAACTTAGAGGTCTGGGATATCACTGTCGATACCGAAGTCCCTCTCAGCAAGGTTACACCGAGCACCCGAAAGGGCGGAAGAAGCATAATGTCCAAGAGTCTCAACAAGCTCGCATGGGAGGAGACCGAAGGCAAGAGAATCGCAACTGGTGGCATCGATGGCACATTGACGGTATTCGAAGTTGGTCCTGATCTCGGAGGCAAGGAGAGTGCGAGGAATGAGGAATGGACGAGTGTGAAGAAACTGGTGGCTAGATTGGAGGCAGGTATTGGTGCTAATGGCGTCAATGGATTGTAAAGGTCGAGAGAATCCGGCTGAGGGCCGGAACGGCACATAACCGCACCAGATCATGGCATGTGTTGTATAAGAGTACTGTGCGGTAGACGGCGTTTTCATTGCGTTGCATATACCCCTAGTTCTCACAAGATCGTCACTCGCAAATTGAATGAGTATTAAACGATTACATGCCCATCCCGTTACAAAGAGTTGTAGCTGGAGTGTCATTCTTCGCCGTGACCGCCAACACTTGACACTCTTGACTCCGTCCCATGTGTATACCTTTCTGCACCCAAAGTTTGTATCCCAAAACTTATCTGTTCAACGCCTGAATTTGATCTTTTTATCCCTCAGACGTGCTGCCATCCATTATCAAATAACACTTGCATCTCATTGACCAGGCACTCCAGTCCCTTCTCCTCCCTCCACTCCTCCCCAACCTCCTCCAACTTCCCATCCTTAACCCATTTCTCTACCCTCGCCCTCACAACCCTATTCTCGCTCCACACCTTCACCCACCCCGTCCACCTAACCAACCTATTCCCCCACACACCTCTCACCATCTCCCATCCTCCCGGCCATAGCTGTTTCCTAGCCTCTTCCTCCGTTCTCGTCCCGTAAATCTCCAAATAGCTCTCTCCCTCAACATCCGATGCCGTCGGAATATCAGCTACGATTTTCATACCGCCGTTGACAGCGGAGTAAGTAGGCGCTTTGTACGCAACTCTTACGTTGGGATTCACCCATACGCCTTTCTCGCTTCTCAAGCGATCATTATCCGAGTGAATGAGACAGCATTCTGAGCCCTCGAGATGTAATTTAGCAAGTGAGTCCGGGATCCCTCTATACTTTAACGGAGGGGAAGAGTATAGTGGACTAGTATCGAGAGCAATGAGTCCGTTCCAGCAGGATTGCACTGGGACTGGGGATAGCGCTTTGAGAGCTCGGAGAGAGGCGGAGGAGTAGAAGTATGGATAGGTGAGTGTTGCGGTCTTGAGGCCTGAGGAGTCGCGGAGCGCGAAGGTGTCATAGTAGGATGAGGGGTCGGAGGCAAAGTCTAGGGCACAAACGGCGGCATACTCGCCCTTTCGGGTGGAGAGGAGGGTTAGTACGTCCTCGGTCTGGACTTTCAATCAGTCATCAGTCCCACAATGGCAATCTACTACTTATCACGTGAAAACCAAAAGGAGTAACAGAAAGGGAGGGAAAGTACCGTAAACACCACGTCATTAATCCACACCACCTTATCAAACCTCATCTCCCCCTTCATCTCCATCAACGGCTCCATAACCTTATTCCTCACCTCCGCCAAATGCGGAATCCGCCTCTTCTCCCACCCCCTCTCACCCCGTCCCGTAAACAC
>AYLM01000183.1:0-44484 GCA_001625345.1 Cairneyella variabilis | reverse complement strand
GGGGAGGGGTTCTATATGATGTATATGAAAATGGAATGGGGCATTGGGCGGAGCAAAAGGCGGATAGCGTTGATATCAATCACAAAGCTGATTTTTCTACTTATCCTTTCCCTTGTTTGTGAATGTGTGTCAGCTAATACTCTCCAACTCCAAATCAGGGTTTTCGATGTCCCAAAATATCTTTAGTGTTAAAGATACTTTTGAAGTCTTTGCTTTGTGCTTACTTAGCACTTGCTCTGATTGCGAATATTCCTTTCTCACAAAGATGATTATTTAATTCTCTCTTCCACAGACATTTTCTTGAGTAATCGCAAATATCTCGCTTTATTCGAAAGGAGTCTGTCCTGCTCGAGTTTACAATATAAACTGCCATCAATTGTCGGATAATTGAGTGAACATAGTAAAGCTAGCAGAAATTAGTTGGAAAATTTGCAGACTGGGTGAATATTCATTTGCATCTGGAGCTATTTAAAGAGGAAACAGCTTGGAAACAGCACAGTGCTGCGAGTCTCGGGTGTTGAAGTTTATTAGCTATCTGCGGAGGTAATAGCTCTAGAGATCCATGATCGTTGCCAGATCACTTGTGGTGCTTCGACCAAAGAATTTCCTACTGGCGCCGGAAATAAATGGATGTTAAAACCTGGTTGCATTTTGAGATTTATCTTCTGTTCTGTGGCTATGTTCATGTCTATTGTCGATTACGTTTCTGCTGTCGATTCTATGTCAGCCGCCAAGGGCTACTTGTTATAAGGTAACGGCTACGAGCAGCATGGATTTGGGGGACCGTGAAGGCATTGAGGGTGAGTCGACGAAGTGTTGGGTGTTAGAGAGAGGGCCAGATATCCCAATCCGCCTTTGTCTTCCGCCCATGAATCGTACAATGCAATTGCCTGTTGTTACTGAAAGATCCTAAAAATCTTCGAGAAGCCCTGTATTATATAACTTTGTGGGCTCGCTGTGCTTTCTTGGAATTCACCTACTTGCTCTCGTGGGATGCTTGTATCATTCATGGCTTAAGCAAGCATCAATGCTCAAGACTCCTCTGGATTAGTGCCATCCTAAACTTATTTAAGTAGCGATTTCTCCCAGAATGAGAGAAACCAGCGACGGAGATTTGATCATGGAACCTCCCCATGATGACCAGAGTCAATCGGGCAATCTCCCAGCAACTCACCAAAGACACCCTCAGGTAGGCAGGAGCCGGCGTCGGCTGGCATCTGGCGACCCTCTGCTTAAATATTACTTAATACATTAAGTGGCGATTACAGAAATTTGACAACAAAAAAGGAAATGGCATTGGAGAAGTCTAGATTTCACGAATATAAGTCTCCCCAATCTTAACATTATCAAACACCCATTTCAGCCAGTCTTCGCCTAAACACTGGATACTACCTCACTCCTCAGTCAATACACTACTACATTGGGAGTAGAGCGTAGGCTCTAGGCCTGTGGTCTTACTGGCGTGCTGAGCAGTGCTTTCCTAAATCCATTTAAGAGGAGGCGTCTCCCAGGAAGAAAACAACCATCAATCCTTCGGTCAAGAGCAGATCTGACAATTTCCCGGCAACTTGCTAACAACACACTTGTGTTAGAGCCGGCGTCGAGACACAAACGCAAGTCCAAACCAGGGCCGGGTCCGGTTGGTACGTCACAACCCTCTGCTTGATCATAAATTAATAAACTATTTGACAGTTGCAGATATTTTGACAGCAGAAAGAAATTTGAGAACAGGAATCAAAATGACATTTGATCTATATTTCCAACAGCACAGCATCACTCTCTCCGTCAGGCCGAAATATTGGTCGGTCAGCAACATATACATATGCTCCAGGCCGTTTGCTTTCACGGCCCAACATATATAAGGCTAAGAAGAAGCCCGTGAGCGTGAAGCCAAATATCGGTATCGAGCTAAGGCAGAAAATCAATTCCCTGCGCCAAAGGTACAGGAAGGCGAGGAGACAGAACACCAAGAATTGAAACATACTGGGCTCGACAGGCTCTGTCTGCGGGAAAGGGTCGTCACCGTGGTTTGGAGCGTAGAATGGCTCTTGTTCTATATAGTAGTGTGTTGGGATCTGCTTAGGCTGGTGTACTTGGAACGGTCTACTGGGAAGGGATTCAACTATATAGTAAGGAGGGACAGGCGGGAGGTCGTCATGTGAGCGAGAGGAAGGGGTTTGGCGAGTTTGTGGGTACGTCCTGCGTAGAAACGTGGAGAAAGTGGAAGATACCATAATTGAACACAAGAAAAGAAATGTTGCATGCAGAAACTCATGTGATCTATCATGTGGGAGTGTGACATAATAGTACTTTCTCCATGAAAGAGGTGTGGAAATTCGGGAGATGAGAATAAGGATTCTTTCAGTAGGCGGAGAAACAAGATGATTTAAGGATAAAAATAAATCATGGGAATAAAGGCAAAAATGGGGCAGAGGCATAGCCCTACGTGACCAAAAAGGGTTCTCAGAGGAAGGTTTTGTCGTCCTCAAAACAAGCGAGAAACCCCTCGAGACCCTTGGATTACATAACTTCGATATGATTCAAGCCTTGAATACCAGAAGCAGACTTAAATGCCTCGATTGAAGTTCTTATGGACCTTGCCCATTATTATCTTCGATCAATCACGTCCCTCGTGCTCTTTGTCCTCTTAGCCCCGGATTCCCGAACTTGCAGAAGCACAGAGGTACAACTTGATAAAATCAAAGTCCAATCCATCTTAGTAGACTGGGTGAGAATCAAACTCGATTTGTCAAATTGCCATTCGAAATAAACTTTCTCTCATCGCTGTCGCCAAGTAGTGATGTGTCTCAATCGCTCGCAACATTCCAAAGAACACCAAAAATAGCAATTCTTTATGCCTCAACCAGAAGCAGAAAGGATGAACAATGAACATCTCCCGCTCTAGACTTACGGATATGACTTCAATAGTTGCTAGTATGTCTCATACCACGAGCCGTACAACTCTAGACCTTGAGGAGTTGTCATTCGTATATGCTCGTTTTGTTGACTTGAGCGAAAGTCAGCTGCTCAAGCACCTGCACATTCTAGCAACTCTTGGCAGCAACTCGACTTCGACAGCGTGTTGTTCTCTAGTTCAGTACGGGTCCTAGAATTACTCAAAGCCGTCGAATTGAACTCCAACAGCGAAGATGGGTATGGGCAACGGCAGAAAAATGAGTACGGGCATGACTACCATCGTGAACGTGAGTATGAGCATGGACTCAACTTCAACCGCTACCTCCGCAGCGGCAGCAGCAGCCTCTTCAATGTCTGCTGTGATGGACATGAATGACTCCACCCCATACAAGATCACTGTCCATCGCTCCCCTTCCCCTAATCCATCTACCCTTCCTCTCCCACCAGTCCATCCTATCAACTAACGTAACCCTCAGATGCTCTGGAACTGGTACACAATGGACGCCTGCTTCCTCAACACCAAATGGCACATCACCAGCATCTGGCAATTCGTCGGCTCCTGTATCGGCGTGGTACTCCTCGTCATAACGCTTGACTTCCTCTGCCGCTTAGGAAAAGCGTACGACGGCTTCCTCTTACGCCAATACCAACGTACCCCGGCCACCACCCCCTACCCATGTCTTACACAAACAAAAAACCCAGATCCAGAATCTTCGAACGATGAGCAGAAAGGGATGTTGCCGAGCTTGAGCGTTGAGCGAGGGGCTGCAGGGGACGGATTTGTGAAAGGCCTTTGGGGTGCGGATGGTAAGAAGGGCGTTTGGAGGCAGAAAGTATGGCAATAAGCCATCAGAGCCACGTTCCATATGCTGCAGTTTGCGGTAGCGTATTTTATCATGCTGTTGGCTATGTATTATAATGGGTATATTATCTTCAGGATTATTATGGGGGCTTGGATTGGGAGTTTTGTGTTTTGGTGGGAGAGTGACGATCAGGTAAGTTTTAAAGTTGATGAGTGTGAGAGGATTGAGCTGATGTTGTGATAGTGGACCGCAGGAAGAGGCGACTGTTTGCTGTGGGTAGTGAGGTATTATTGGTGTTCGATTCGAAAGGAGCCAGTAGGGTAAGATTTTCTGGGGAAGAAAAGTTACAGGTATCTTCGGACCTCATAATATCTTTGACATCAAGCATATTTTGGACTTGATAAGTGCTGTCAAAAGCTGTAGCGAGATGGAAAATAAATTCAAGACGAACCTGATTTTACTAATGTAAGATTACGATAGTACAAAAACTCCATGCCATGCCGAGCTCTCGTGAGAGCAAAATGATATGATTCCGTCCAACGCCGTGAAATGCTGCTGTATTTTGCCACCCAACGCCGTGAAATTGCCAAGCACATGTAAGATTTTCCTTGCTAACCAGTATGCAAATGGTTCATAGATGCGTGAGACGTCCTCAAACCGCTACAGCGGCAGCCATAGCTGGCTGTGGGATATTTTCGGCCTCCTCAGCTTGACGTCTCTCCTCTTCTTCCTCAGCAATAAGACGTTGCTTCACCTCCCACTTCTCACCTCGATCTTTCTTCTCAAGCGTGCGATCTGCCTTCTTCTGAGACTGTGCGGCTATGGCTGCATTCTTCCTCTTTTTCCCTCTTTTGCCCAGAGCCTCGGTCTCGGGGGTGATATTAAGTGCGTTATCGACCTCCTTTGCTTGTGCCTCCAGGTGCTCAAGTTTGAGGATCTTGCATATTTGGAAGTAGCTCTTGCACATCGTGACTTCGCGGTACTCAGGCCGCTTTCCGGGAATAAGGTGATTGAGTAGATACTTTGTGTTGCCGAACCGATTTTGAAGGTCCAAAGCAGTTTTGATGTATTTCTCGACCACCTCATTCCAGGGAGCAAGTCCACCATCCGCCTCAGGACGGAAGCAACTCGAGTTCGTCTCGGCGGCTGTTGCGATCATGGCTCCGTCCACACCGAACTCGGTGATCAATTGCTCGGCTTGAGCCCGAGTCTCCACGTCTCCGTTCATAAGGCATGCCACGCCGTTCTCCCGGCATACGTCCGCAATCATCTTAAGCTGCTCCCGAATCGCCTTGTCTCTTGGTCGCATCGGCGTCGTCCGGCAATGAATTGTCAATCCGGTAATCCCAGTAGCACATAATTTCCGCACCAAGGCTTCCGTCTTCTCTGGTGTTTCGAGTAGTCGAATCTTGACCGAAATTCCAATGTCGAATTCCGGGGCTATTTCCTTGACTAATGCCTCCAGGATTGAGCATAGCAAGTCTGGGGTCTGTAGAAGAGCAGCACCCATTCCACCACTTGTGCTGAAAGGTTTTGGGCAACCAGCATTCACGTCGATTCCCGCTACATCTCCAGCTACTATCCGCGCCGCTTGGACTGCTCGTTCGGGGTCAGATGTGCCAATCTGAAATATAAGACGCTTTCCTTCTTTTTCTGGGTGGAGTCGGTAAATGAGAGACTCTTGCTGGTCTTTTGGAGGCTCTTTCGCGCCATGGGAAGGAAGTCGTGTGAAATCGATTGTGGAGAGGGCTTCGTTCACTTTTCTCGTCGTGCCTATCATGGATCTATCCACGGTCTCTGGTCCCCAGACGAGGTCTGCCCCATAATGTAGGGCTAGAAGGCGGGATGGTAGTTCACCTATACAGAATCAAGTCAGTATATACTTGAAAGAGGAGGCAGTGGGATGTTCATACCAGACCGCACCATGGGAGCAAGAACAATCTTGCCTCTGTAATCGACTCCTCGGCGGGGAATGGGAACCCGTTTTGTGGCCGATGTCATGATGGCGGAAGTGAGACGCTGCATACCATGGCAATGCTAAATGTCAAAGTAGGGAGAAAAGGGTGTCGGAGTGAGTATGACTGGTCTCAAATTATTTCGAAGGCGCTGTTAATCGCAGGTCACGTGTAGCTTATCGCAAATCTGGGCTTGAAAAGGCCCAGGGAAATTTCCGGCATCTTGTCGCAGATCTTCTTCGGCTGAGCGGTACTTTCCTTCCCATGTAATGGAAAGGCGGCATTGAATATCCAAGAGATGGTGATATGGACGTTGACAATATGGAGTGCTTCTAAGTAGTGGTTACTCTGCAGTAAATGTTTCATGATCCTCAATCTTTTTGCCGGTTGTAAAATAGTGTATCTCTCAACCTAAATATGTAGAAAAAGTAGTTAGAAATGCAGCCACTTAATGCCGCCTTTATCACCAAGCTCTCCCGAAGCCAGAGCTCGGCATCTCGAAGGCAAAGCAGTTGAAGAACGGAACTTGGCTGAAATTGGCTGACGGCGAGAGCCCAAATAGAGAACTTAAGCCCATTGCGATATCGCCGAGAGTAAAAGTGATCATCATCTTTCAGGCTGTATGTTCCTCCGCAGTCAATTCATTCGTGCTGCCAGTCGCAAAGCAAAGGCGAAGTTCCCTATCGACTGCCTCAACCAACCCACGCCTTCGCCCACCGACTTTCGACTGCACCTGCAGGCGGTCTCGACACCCACACTGGCGTCTTCGACCTCCACAAACAAAATTTCCTCCCGCACAAGTCAAATAGCTCGACACTTCTCGAGCTCGCCTTCACTTCCAGAAGAATTGTCACACAACAATTCTCCTCCACGCGCAAACATGGCATCCCCATACACCGTCCGCAAGATCGGAGCTCCAAACACCTTGGAGCACCGCATCTACATCGAGAAGGATGGTGTCCCGCTTTCTGCCTTCCACGATATCCCTCTGTATGCCAATGAGCAGCAGACTATCTTGAACATGGTCGTCGAGATCCCGCGATGGACTAATGGCAAGATGGAGGTATGTGAATGCCCTCAAACCCCCTCCTCACCTCCCTCTCTCTACCCCTCCATTACCCCGCCATGCAAATAGCTAACATTCACTTTCTCCTCAATTAGATCTCCAAGGAGCAAACCTTGAACCCTATCTGTACGATTCAATTTCTTTTCCAAACCTTCAATACCCTTAAGTTTCGACCGTCGTACACGGTTGTCGATCAACCCGCTTTTCAAGCCAGTATACACATTTTCTGCAGCAGAACGGCGAACATGAATTGAAAGAGCAATATTCTGATTTAATGGTCGTATAGTGCAAGATACCAAGAAGGGCAAGCTTCGCTTCGTCCGCAATTGCTTCCCTCACAAGGGCTACCTCTGGAACTATGGTGCCTTCCCTCAGGTACGCCCAGAATAGCTTCAAGCCCCCTCCCAACGAAACAGAAGTGGCTGACCGCCTTTTAGACTTGGGAGGACCCCAACGTTATCCACCCCGAGACCAAGGCCAAGGGCGATAACGACCCATTGGACGTCTGCGAGATTGGTGAGCTGGTCGGCTACCCTGGACAAGTCAAACAAGTCAAGGTCCTCGGTGTCATGGCACTGCTCGACGAGGAGGAGACTGACTGGAAGGTCATCGTCATTGATGTCAACGACCCATTGGCCCCCAAGCTCAATGATGTTGAGGATGTTGAGCGCCACCTGCCTGGTCTGTTGAGGGCTACGAATGAGTGGTTCCGTATCTATAAGATCCCGGATGGAAAGCCTGAGAACCAATTCGCTTTCACGGGAGAGTGCAAGAACAAGAAGTGAGCTCAAACTCCCCTCTCTCAAAATAAGTTATATTAACGTGATGAAGGTACGCCACTGACATCGTCCGTGAGTGCTCCGAGGCTTGGGAGAGACTCATCACCGGCAAGACCCAGCCAGGTGGTGTATCCACGTAAGTTACACTCACCGAGTCTGCTTCTAAGCTCTATCCTAATTCAACGATAGTACCAACCTCACAGTCTCCCACTCGCCCAGCCGTGTCAACCCCGACCAGCTGCCACACATTCCCTCCCACGAGAACCTGGCTCCTGCTCCCATTGACCCAAGCATCGACAAGTGGTTCTTCATCTCTGGTGCTGCTGCCTAAATCCAATGATCCAATGTTGATGAATGGACTCGGACATACTCATGGATTCTTGAGCATAGTTTGCTGGATTGGTACAAAAGTACACCTTTACTTCAGTCATGATTGACGGATAGACGGTTCTTTCGATGAAAAATGAATGCGTTGTAATTGAATCCTTTTTGCAATCAGTTTTTATATGAATATTTTTAGCTTTTCAAAGCCCATCAACCTTACCGTGTAAGTGCCATTACTTGCCATGCACTTTAGACTTGTCTTACTCAGGCTCTCGACGTCAACTCGAAGTTCGGCCTGCAGTCATTAACCTGTTATAGAAATCTAGCTTTAAAAGTATTTAGCTGCTACAGATATCCAGAAGCTGACCAAACAATAGCATAGTTGGTGCTGAGGATATGCACAGTCTGCTTGCCTCACACTATAAGAACCTTCTGAGAATTCCTCATGCAAACAGAAGAACAAATGCCTTCATTGCAAACCATTCCACCATCTGTAGCCGGGTTTACGAAAACATTCCTCCTCTACTCTAGACTTCCCCTGGCTATTCTCACCCTCCTTTAAGTCTTGACCGCCCTATTCAAATGTGAAATAACGGCAGTATGATTTTTGACGCTTGCTGTATGCCTCTCGTCAAATTCTTTGCTGCCGTCACCTTGGCTCCTGCTGTCAATTTTGTCTTGGAATTATTCGGCATCACGTTCTTGTCTCACTCTATCTAGCTTATACTATCAATAATACGTTTGAATATCCGGACTATAGTAGGTACCCAGCAACGAGTTTGAACCTATGAACAAAGTCTCCCATGAGACTTGCCCTTATGAAAGCTTGTAGTTGTCTAGGCAATATGTAGCAAGTTTGCTCGCTCTATCTTGTTCTATGCAGCATTGAGAGTCTTCAGCACCTCTGAGGAATATTGAATTCTAGGAATGTCAGCGACTGATAGTTCTTCATCAAACGGCCATAGATATCTAGCTCCCTAAAATATCTCACCATTACAGATATCCAGTTTGCTGAGTATAAGGCCGGATATTCGCTGCCAGGTCTGTTTATTAACAGTGTGCTGCTCAGGACTTACCTTTGACTTGATTTAACATAAGAACCCGTTTTTCAGTCTTCCGACCCCAAAAAAAAAAACATGAACACCTTTGCCGCGATGACCAAGGAGCTATGGGACACTCTTATTCAAAGGTTAGTCGAATATCGGAGGTGTTTCAGGATTATAGGAAGCGACTACATTCTCTGATGGCACAGCCTACCTATCTACTGGCTATAATTCTGCCCCGAGAACTGAGATGCGATTGTTAGTTCTGGACTCGACACCTGTCTATAAAAGGACTGTCCACAAGGACAACTCAACGTCATGGACAAGATCAAGCCTTTCAAGTGCATCATGGGCGGGAAAAAGTCTGGATTAGCAATGGAGAATAATAAGTGCAATAGGATGTTGTATTCATCTTGAAAGAGTGAATCCACCCACCCAACTCTTAGGGTTAGATTATGTAGGACATGGTATATCCCCTAGTCCTCTGCCATTAAACGGTGTCTTGCTGTCATTTTGATTGCTGTTGTCATTTTGCTCTTGAAATGAGTTGACATCATCCTCTCAGATCTCTTCATCTAGCGTTCTCTGTCGCAGCTTGTCTCTTGAAAGGTAGTTAGGCTACAGCAGGAGGCATTGGAACTAGCTTGTAGACAGACAAAGAAAATGGCCCAGTAATCTCCATACACATCTTTTGCAGATCGCGTAAGACTTACAGCGACTTTGCCCGCTTTATTGTGTTTTGCACAGCACTAAGAGCATCATTCGCTCTACTAAGGGATAGCGCCCTATGAAAATGCACCTAGGCACAACTAGCACGATTGTTTTACTTCTTGACTTCTAAGAGCCTCTCTTTGATAGCAGTCTTTTGTTACATTGCTGTGAACACCAGCGGCATATCTCAATACTCACCAACTAATAAACTAGCAAGTGAAAAACTCATTCCCCTTACCTAAACTCCTCCCCTCCCAAATCTCTATAAAAGCAGGCGCTCGTGCCACCCACTTGCTTGTCAATTTGCTGCAATCAATAACCTCTCAATTTCAATCACCCTTGGCACCTCCCAGGTCCTCACACGGAGTCTGGGTGGTCTTTGGGGCGCTAGTCTAAGAGCTAAGATAGAAGCTATACTCCTAACTCCAAGCGAATAGAAAGTATCATACCTTTCTATCTTCTATTCGTGGAAACTTGCAGACTTTTCTTGGGTTCTGGTAATGCTAAGTGCATCGATAGCGAAGGAAAGAACGACAATCCGCAAATCTAGAAATTACAGTCGGAGTTCTATACTCGAGCCGCGGATACTTGACAGTTGGTGAGTGCTGGAATGTAATGCCATATGATCCTTGAGAGGACATAGTTTGGGCTGAAAGTGCAAGTTCGTAATTATATTGTAAATCAGGTGGCTTGGGATATCGGTTCTCCAAAAGAGGTATGGGATGAGGAAGGGATGAGCCGAGGTGAGTTGATTACTTTAATTCGAGCAAAGTGATTCCCCAGTAACCACTTGATCACTCTGTGAAATAGTTCGGATGGACAGAAAAAGCCGCAGTAAATAGAAGATGCTACTTACCGAATATGCCGTCGAACCGTGAAGTGTTTTGAAAGCAGATATTGTAACAAAGAGAGTAACATATGCAAATGATTATCTAGACTTCCAGATGCAGGAAGAAACACTAGGTTCCAAAATACTTTTGGTGGCATAGATGTTTTGAAATCCATGGTTAGTGCTGCTATTTCTATCGAGTGCGAGAGCCGCAATCTTTGAATTGCTTGTAACATTTCGCAGACTTCGACGGCGGCGAGATTCATATCTCTGTCCCTCAACTCCATGCTGCGACCACACAGCTAAGAGTAGGTAGGTATTTGTACATATCCTAAACGCCTCCCAATGCCATCTCATGCTGTAATATACACCTATCTTCTTTCTTTTCTGGCTGCTTCAGCTGCCGGTCAACTCCTCCTGCCTGGCCAGTATCCGTGAATGTCTATCCACTTCCTCCATCACGCCCTTGATGCCTAGCTTCTCGCAGTCGAGTTTCATTTCTTTGCCGTCTTCTACACAACTCATTAGCCCTGTCCCATTTAACCCAGAGACTCGGGCAGGGACGGGAAGGAAACAAGGTATGGCGTACTGAATTTCAACTCCACCACACTAGGAACTTTTGAAGCTCGAGGTAATAGTTTAGCAGATATCTTCATGCCATTGGCTCGCGCATTGGGCGGTAGAAAAGAGAGGAAGAGGCGTGCTGTTTTGGCTTTGGGAGAGAATGGGTTGAAGGCTGTGGAGACTTCGGTGATGAAGCGTGTTATCATCTTGAATACAACCAGCTGGGATAGAGGTTAGTTTGGGAAGAGAAAAGGAGGGAGGAGAAATTTGGAACTTACCTGAAGGTCTGGGAGAGGAATCGGAAGCTGTGGGGTAAAGAGTGTTGAATTGGTCGCGCGATCCAAAAATTTGGGAGGGAGTGGGAAGTCTCCAGAAAGTGGTGGAGAGAAAGCAGCGCTAGATCCAGAAGCTCTAGGATTCTTCGAAAGATGAGATGTTTAGGATATTTCGGATGAATCTCAAGTGGTAAGAATCTCAAGTTTTCAACGAATTTGAGTTTGGAACAGAATTTCCAGGGATAAGTGTTCTCACTACCAACATATTCACTTTTTGATATCTCGTGCCGCTTTTCTATCCCAGCTGTCCAGGCACCTCACATCTTGCCAGCTTCCAATTTCTTCTCTCTCCTTCACAACCCAACATCAACCTTAAAATGTCCTTCGAAACACTCTCAGAGCGTCTCAAAGCTCTACAAGAATCAAATGCCCAGCTCAAGGACCTAATCGAGCGTCTCGCAACCATAAAATTCCAACCCGGATCTATACCACTAGACGACGAAGATGGAAATGTCATGACGGAGCTGACCACCGAGATTCAACAAACCATCAAAGACCAAGATGAAGACTTTGAATTATTACAGGAAGAAGTGCTGGATTTGGAGAGTGGGCGGCCGGGTAGTGAGTTTGAGCAGCAGAAGGAGGGGCTGAAGCAAGCTGTCAGGAGAGCTGTTAAGGAGCTTAATGCGTACGTCTATGCCATATCTACATACACACTTTGGATTTTGGATAAGTTCTTATAGATTTCAGATGCCAGGCAGCCTTCCGCAAAGCCCAACTAACAGCCCGCCGCAACCTCCAAGCCGCCCAAAGACAAGAACGCGAACTCCTCCTACAATCATACCTCGAGCCCCGCTCCTCCAATACTTCGCCCATACCAGGAGGCGTCCCTCCCCAGCGCAAGCGTATCCAGCAAGAACTATCTCAAGTAGATAAGGAAGTGGCAGCTAGCAGCGATGTGACGCTCGCTTTGCGACGGACACACGATATGATGGCCTCTGAGCTCTCACGCTCGCAGTTCGCTAACGATACGTTGAAAGAGTCGACTGCTGCGTTAGCGCAGTTGTCCGAAAATTACTCGAATTTGGATACGATGTTGAGCCGGTCGAGAAATTTATTGGGCACGTTGTTGAGGAGCCAGAAGAGCGATACGTGGTACCTGGAGACTGCGTTCTATATCCTAGCAGCTACGATTGCATGGTTGGTTTGGAGGAGATTATTGTATGGGCCAACGTGGTGGCTTGTGTGGCTCCCACTTAAGATCTTTTTCAGGAGCTGGATGGGTGTGTTTTCTGCTCTGGGGCTGCTTGGTGGTTCGGGCGCGAGTACAGCTGTGGATGTGACTGGAAGCATGGCAGGAACAACAGTGGTGCATAATAGCGCAACAAGAGCACCAAGAGTCATGATGTCGGGAGCGAGGGCGCCGAGTGTGAATGTTGGCGGTGGTGGGAGAGGAGCGCCTATGAGACCCACACCTGGAGCAAGCGAGCGGCAGACTTCGGACGA
This sequence comes from Cairneyella variabilis, assembly GCA_001625345.1. Taxonomy (NCBI): domain Eukaryota; kingdom Fungi; phylum Ascomycota; class Leotiomycetes; order Helotiales; genus Cairneyella; species Cairneyella variabilis. Next base: position 31,713 of record AYLM01000183.1, on the reverse strand, counting down.
AACTTTGTCTGAGCAAATTGGCAAGATCATTGACGAGACTGGTCAGGAGTCAGTCTCGGGTGAAGAACCTTCTGAAGAGAAACCCTTTGAGGAGGAACCGAATCAAGAGCCCACGCAGCCGAATCCTAAGAAGAGGATGTGGGAAGAAGACAAGGAGGCAGCAAAGGAGGCCCAACGGCAGAAAGACGAGTTGTAGATCTCGAATCGAGTACATACCCGATTGTCACCGTTCGACAGCCTGTATTTTAATACTCGTCTTAAGCCCTTTTTGGGTGAAGTTTTTCCTACTTTCCATCAGCAGTCTGTATTATCTGTTGCGTTCTCCACGTTTAAACGAACCCCTATCTCTGTCCCTCCCCACCGCCCCTTTCTCACCACGCTTTGCTAAAGTACATTTACGCGATCTCCTTTCCTAGAGCAGTAGAATTTCTATACTCTCTGTGCTGGACGTAGAATAATTTCACCAGGCTGTCAGTGTCTCCAGGCCAGTGCCACTGTCTTAGAGCCGAGAGCTTTATTGGCTTTAAGCTTAACCGATGGGAACCGTGGCGTTCTCTGCTCTTCCCGTTCTGATGGGAATGGGCGAATAGCAGTGAAGCCTTGCAATGCCTGCCACTGAAGAGGGTACCTTTCAAGCCTCACGGCGTCTGGATATCAAGTCAGAGTTCAAGCCTCTGCATCTTTACAGTACGGACCCTATATTTTCTTCCAAGCTGTCCAATGGAGAGTGTGCTAGGAGTTGTGACGTTCAATATCGTCAAGGATCTTGCACACCCAGGAGTTGGAGCCCTGTCCATTACATTTCAATGCGGCTGACCTTTGCTCAGTGGGTGCCTCTTGTGAAGCTACCCAAATAGAGGTTTGCGCCCGGCATTCTAGTTCTCTGGCACTCTTCTTGTTAAATAACTCGATTTACAAATACTCGATTTGCAAGTCAATGAGATAATTCATCCTACCAATCGAAGGAGTAGGACCGTTGAGACTCCCGTATTCATTATGAAGTCACCGATAGCCTTCGTGATTACTGCCGGTTAGCCTCGTCTTCGCACGAAACTTTGCCGGGGAGCCATCTTGTGCAGTACGTTTTCTCAGGTCACACATACCCTCTCTTCCCAATTCCTGCCTTAAAGCTTCACAATCGCTGAGTCATTTATTATTGCTTTGGAATGTTATCCTGATATCCCCTATATCCTTGCCGCTTACCAACATACCGATTTCTGGTATTATAGCTAAACAACTACTATGGTAGATCCCATGCTTGACATCTGCTATTTCTGCTGCTGGCTACGGTCTTAGTCATGAGGCATGCCAGTGATTGGTGGTTTGAGTAAAAGGGCTGAATTGGAGGCGAGGAAGAGGGCGAGGGACTTGTTTGAGATTGGTGGATGAAGAGAGCGGGTACTACTCTTTCTCGAAGTCATGTCTAAATAGATAAATTCTTCATCGGAGAGTCTATGCCGAATATCATCACGCACTTGCTGATACTGACTTGGCTGGCTCGGGAAGTATGTCAATTGCAGATGCCGAAGTTACAGATAATGCTCGTCCCAGGTGTCTTCGTGCTGGCCGAAGAGTGAGTTTTGCTTTGGTATATGGGTAATGAACGCTAATTGTCTATCAGCATTGTGGTTGTCAGCATGTTAAAGCTTTTAAACCTTTCAGCCGCCGGTGCAGATGCGGATCTTACAGGTCAGCAGCCTATATAGAGCTGTATAACAATTCTTCTGCTATCCGATCAAGATAGTGTCAGGCCCAGTCATGTCGCAAGCTTCTCAATTCTGCAGATTATCGTTGGTTGGAGCTCAGCGTGCAGGGTACGGAACTACGATCTAGCCAGACTGATTGGTTAGCTCGTAGGACGAGGCCCTGTCGGGCGCTACTTCCCGGCATACTGGACTGGTAACTACTGGTCGCACTACTGCCCTATGGGGTAACAAGCTGGGGTACATACCGGGGGTCCAAGCCAACTCAGCTTTGTTCGACTCAAAATCTCACTCAGCTCTCGGCTCTCGGCTCCCAATCGACTACATATGTAGAGCCTCGCATTCTTTCAAAAGTCCTCAAAGGGGAGATCTCAACACCCTCGGTTCTCGGTCATCTTCTTCAGGTAAACAGACGGTTCAGACAGGCGCAATGGGGTACTTCCCTGCTCAAGAGCATGTCGAGCTATCTACGAAGGATCTCTTGTCGTGGACCTTTGATGACCAGAAGTTCGATCAAGATGAGCCTGTATGTTTTCATCATTGGTAGCTATTTACACCTGTTTAGTACCATGACTAACAACCTCTAGATCTACATCGATGCCAAAAACCCTTCTCATTCCATTTCCTCAAGGCAAGCCAAGGTCTTGATTAGGAAACTGGTCGCGGGTTTCCATGCTGCAGGGCTGAAGAAGGGAGACTGTGTTTGCGTGCATTCATTCAATGATGTGAGTGAAAACTGTCCCAAGCTCTTGAGCTTCACTTAACAGCGACACAATAGATCTACTACCCCATTCTGTTCCTTGGAATTGTTGCAGCAGGCGGAATATTTGCAGGAACCAACCCCTCATACACCCAATTCGAACTCACTCATCATATCAAGACATCCAGGACGCAATTCCTGATCACCGAACCTGAGATGCTGAAGAACATTCTCGCTTCGGCAAAAGAATGTTCTATTCCCCAAACCAAGATCTGGATCTTTGATGTCCTAGGCCAGGATTTGCCTCAGGGATTTCGGTCTTTCAAGGACCTGCTCAACCACGGAGAGAAGGACTGGGTTAGATTTGATGATGAGAAGACGGCAAAGGAGACTACTGCCGCGAGATTATTTTCATCTGGAACCACGGGACTGCCCAAGGCTGCCATGCTCTCACATTACAACTTTGTTGCTCAGCATATGCTCGTCGTTGAACATCGTCCACCTCCTTGGAATGTAGGTTTACCCCATGAACAGCCGTCGAACTCTCGCTAATAGTTAAATAGATTCGACGCCTGGTTTGCCTCCCAATGTTCCACGCCGCATGTGTTCCGAGTAAGTAAAGCTTCTACTCAGCGTGTAGATTACTGACCTCCAAAAGTTGCTCACACCACCCCACTTCGTATTGGTCACGTTACGATTGTCATGAGACGCTTCGAGATGGAGCCTTATCTCGCAAATATCAGCAAATTCAAGATCACAGACCTAGTTCTTGTTCCACCCCTCGCCATTGGAACCGTCATGTTCGGGAAGAGCCAGTACTCCATGGCCTCTGTGAGAGGCATCATAATCGGTGCCGCACCATTAGGCAAGGAAACTCAACAACGCCTTCGAGACTTGATGCCCCCTGGATGCTTGGCGACACAGGTCTGGGGAATGACTGAGACGTCGTGTGTTGCGACTAAGTTCTATTATCCAGAGGATGATGTCACGGGCAGTGTTGGGAGATTCATACCGAATCTGGATGCCAAGTATGCTCTCCCATTTAATTCCCCTAAAATTAGATTAACAAACATGTAGAATTATCGACGATAACGGCAAAGACATTACAGCCTACGACACACGCGGCGAACTCTGCGTTCGTGGCTCGGTAGTCATAAAAGGCTACTTCGAGAACCCCACCGCTAATGCCGCATCCTTTGACTCAGATGGTTTCTTCAAGACTGGTGACATCGTCTACTGTGATAGCAAGTCGCAAAAGTGGTACGTAGTGGACCGCAAGAAGGAGCTTATCAAAGTGAGAGGCTTCCAAGTTGCCCCGCCGGAGATTGAAAATGTTCTGCTTTCGCACCCGAGTATCGTCGATGCGGCGGTCATTGGTGTCAAATTACCTGGTGATAATGGTAACGAGCATCCAAGGGCGTATGTGGTGAAGAGAGGTGTACCTGAGGCGAAGGAGCTACATGAGAGGAAGGTGAAGGATTGGTGTGGGGAGCGGTTGGCGAAGTATAAGGAGCTGACTGGTGGGGTCCGTTTTGTCGACTCGATTCCGAAGAATGCATCTGGGAAAATCCTGAAGCGGGTCTTGAGAGAGATGGCACAGAAAGAGTTGAGTCAGACTCAGGCGAAGTTGTGAGCTGGGCGTTTGAGTTGCATCCAACTTTTGAAAGATACAGAGACTGCCTCACTAGAGGAACCTTCGCATCGTACACGACGAATACAAATCTCAAGACCTAACACGAGCAACGACTTTTCCAAAATGCTTCCCATCCTACCTATCTAAGCATTTAATTCATAGAAACGTCCCACGCCCTGTCTAGAACTATCCATCTCCTGAGGTGCACTCAAGCTCTGTAACTCAGTCGGCTTTTCCCTAGTATGGAGCTCACCAATTTCTGGCTGCGGCTCTGCCGCATTATTCATTTGTTGCTTTCTTCTCTTCGGCAAGATCCAGAAGCACCAAACTACCACTGCAGCACCAGCCAATGCACAAATCCCTCCGACGACTCCACCTACGATGGCTCCAACAGGAGTTGATTTGCTGTTAGGAGATGAAGATGAAGTTGAACTCGGCGTCGAAGTTGGCGCTGATGTGGATGTCGCCGTTGAAGAAGCAACCGATTGGAACAGCTCTGCTAGAGAGCTATTATCCCACGCCGGGTATAGCGGACTACTTCACATTAGCCCCTCTCTCAAACCATTCCCCACCCAGAACTTACTTAGTAGCATAAAACTCTGTGACCAAACTCGACTGCATGTATGCTGTGGCGTCAACCTTTGCGGTCCAAATAGTACTCTGCAGCTCTTGATTAGCTCTTGATTGGCTCAGTCATCCAAGGCCCAAGTCTGGACTCTGCAACGACCCCACTCGTGTTGTGGAAGGATGATTGTTTGACTGAAGATGAAAGGTGTGTGCCTAAATCAGGTCCGGGCCTAGACATTCATACTTGGAAAGGCTGGAACGTACTTGGATCTGGACTTACTTTAAATATTGGTGAGCGCCAACAGCTTTTCTATCAAGCCGAAACTTCTATCCTTACCCTAATATCTTCCTTTCTCTAAACATCAAAATGCACAACCACCACCTCTTGACTCCCATTCTCACCAACAAGCCATCTTTCATCCCCACACAACTTCCCCTTCGCCAACAGCTGCTGCCACAGGTCATCTCTGAGGGCAACATCATAGCCTGGGCCTGTCATGTGGACCTTCGGCTTGACATTGATCGAGATAGTCTCTAGCATGAAACAATGCCTCGCGCTGAAAATCACGCCTGCTTCGGCGTCTACTGCATCAGTGACTGTGAGGTATGGAAATTCCTTTTGCTCACTCAGTCAGCCAATTCCTGTTTTATAGATGCTCTCAGAGATGATTTTGGGAGAGGAAAATGAAGGCACATACCTCATGCCTCCAACAAGGCGCCACCCCCGGCTCCCTAACCTCCATCTTCTCCGCCCTCTCACAAAAACTCAAATTTACGTCCCCATCTGCACCACACTCATCCACCCTCGCCGCTCCCACCGCAAACGGGATCCCAATACTCTTCACCTTATGCAATCTGGGCAATCTATCACCGCCTTGCAAGCCTACAATCCATCGATGATTCTCTTCTATGACATATACATGGTTTTCATCTAATTCCAGACCTCTGAGTAAAGGCGTTGATCTTTGGCGGATGTTGTAGAAATCGAGATCTTGGAAGGAGAAGCGGCGGATGACGTGTGGTCCTTGAGTAGAAAGGGCCGGTTTGGATTTCCCCGTTGGGTCGCAGGAGGGACGGTAGGCGGAGGGAGAGGAAATATCCCATATTGCTAGCCCTTCGATGGGCTCGTCTTCGCCCCAGGCGCTGCGATTGGGTTGCCAGAGATAGAGCGCATAGTGTGTGGATGTGTGAGTGCTAAGAAAGCGGTCTTTCGAGTTAAGGGGCATGCCGAGGAAGTGGATTTTCCATTCATTCCTATTATCATCTCATCAGCAAGGCTTCGGTAGAGAAAAGAGCCCGGGTACCGACCGGAATCTTAATTCATATTGCTGTGAGGACGGATTAAATGCGAGATCATAAGCCGTAGCAAAATGCCTATGCACACTCTCCCTCTCATTCAGCATATATAAACGGGGAGTCAGTAATTTCCTCTCTAGAAAGTCTCAGGAGTAAAGCTGCAGGAAAGGAGTAAAAATTGCTTGTTTGGCCCAGTGTTGGGAACAAACGGAGTACAGAGGTGAAACAAGTTCAGATAGGGAAGCGCAAAATCAAAGAGACGCTTATGCTTACGATAACTTTCCCCCTCACACCACTCCACGATCAACACACCTTCCCTTAAGCTAATCCTCCTAACCACTTTCCCATCCATTTCCTTTCCCAATCCCGCATCCACTATCCTCCCTGCCCCCAAATCGAGAATCACATACCCCGCTTTCTCATAGCTCGGGAAAATAAGCACGCCAGCGTCGTACGTCCATAAAGGATCAGGGTAATGAAAAGTCGCAGTCTTCTCTTCGAACTCTAGGTATCGCTGCCATGGAGCGACAGGGTAGTATCTCGACCAGTCCGGGACTACGAGGCTGATTCCTAACTTGAACTTTTTGATCTTGTTTGGCTTGCCGAGTTTTAGGTTGTGGTAGCGTCCTGATACCTGAGCAAATATCTTTGCCCAATCGCGAGAGGAAGTTGTTTTTGGATCCCAAGAGCGGACCTCACGTGCACGCGGGTAGTGCGAACGCAGGAGGTGGAGACAGAGATCAAAGTCTGTGAATGCCGAGTAGAAGGATGTGGAGACCAGACGGCAGAGGATGAGCTCTTGCGGTGTGAGATGCGCGATGATGAGGAGAAAGATGTCGTTGGGGAGGGTGGTTATGTTCATTTTGATGGGTTTGATGATGGAGGTGAGTGATGTTGAGACATGAGGTTGTGAGGGATGCTCGCTCGGTTATCAATCGGAACGGGTGATTTAAGCGACGATCTCCAGCTACTATAATAGAGGAGCTCGAGCGGAAGGGTTCTCAATCTTCGATTCTTGATCTAGGGTTAGGAAGTGGAAGTTTTCTTCCCATTGCTGTCTCTCAATCTGAGAATATATGAATATTCTGACGTTCAAGGTTGACAGGGGGTCAATAAATGTGATATGATCAAGTTGAAGATCCTGTCTTCTTCATGGTAATAGCTTCAACTAACATATCTATCTCTAAATCTCAACATATCTGGCTTCTTGAGATGTTTGAAGACTGTAGATATTTTGCTACCATATATATTCAAGTTTAGCTAAGTATCGAGTCAGTTATAGACAAGTTTCACAGACGAGGTCTGATATCTGTCTAGTAAGCCGCACGCTCTGAGAATCCACCTTTTGGCTTCTTCTTGCTCGAATATATCCTGTGTATGACTCTCTCGTCCCCGATCAAAGTCACATTGGGAGTTCACCACCTTTTGAACTACAGACTCTCTGGCATGCGAAGAAAGTGAGACGTGCAGTTTACTCGTCTCAGTGCCATTATCACTTTCATGACAGATTTTGGAGATGTGCTACTCGAACGGAGGAAGGGTTGCTGTTATTTAGTATCCAGGGTTCTGCAAGGATGCTGTGAGTAGGTCTCACTTCGCAGTTGGGCTTGTCCTAGCCCGAAAACTTCATGGAATCAAGAGTTCTTTGGTCCTTGAAACTCTCGCTTACACCTTCTACTCCTAACATATCTTTCTATTTCTGGTTGACGGGGCTATACGATCGATCGCAGTTTCCTCGGTCAGCCCAGCAGATGTCAAGCCGCATTGCGTCAAAATCGATGTGCAAATAGCTGTGATCGCAAAAATATTTAGAGGACTTGGGATATCCACTAATAGGGCGACTCGGCGTCAAGCTCGTCGCTCTTTCCCCAACCAACGAGAGCACGATTTGATGTGATGGAAGAAAGAAGGATCGCACCTGCCGGGTCTTACTTTTGACAAGGCAGGACAAGAAATTCCCCCCTTCGATCAATCATCCATCACACAACATTTTTCTCGTTACAGTCATCTCTTATTCTCTTGGAAATCATCATCTCTGCACAGCTCAAACTGCTCATAAGATGAGCTCGAACCTCACACTTCGTTCAGATGAGAGTGAGAAGTCACCCCAAGCAAACTGGGAAGACGCAATTCACAGTGTATTTAGACTCCTCAGACCTATTCGCCCACTGCAACAAAGGGGACTTCGCACCGAGCTTCTTGATCGGGACGATCAAGATTTTGAAGTCCCGCCCATCTCGCAGCGTATGCTCAACACTTTCAAATAAAGCAAGCCGTGCGAGGAGGTGATTGACTTCTTGACCTCCAAGCCACTAGCAAAGAGAATCTCGGAGTCGGAATCTCGTTATGAGACGCTTTCATCACATGCTCTGGTCTCTTTTATAAGAAGGTTGGAGAAGTACTTGCGCCTGGAGCAGAATTCACTGAGTACGTTGCCCCTTTGAGTTGTGAATGTCAATTGGGCTGGCTTGCAGTCCCACTAAAATGTTTTTGAATTCAAAAATAATCATCACAGGATGGTTCCGCAGCACTAACGCGTTTGAATTAGGAATTGCTGACTTCGATCGAGCATCCATGACCATCCCATTTCATCGGAGCTGAGGGTCCGGAACACGTCCATCGGTCACTCGTGGGCAGCAATTTATAAGAGCGCCTATGAATGAGCCGGGGGGCCCCCAATCAGAGCTAACGTCTATTAAGCTGTATGTCTTGCTCGCGCTTGCGGAGAGAACACTTAAGAGGTCGACGATTGAGCGTGTTCGGAAGGTAAATATCTCCATCTCCATCTCCGTGGCAAGGAAATGGCAACAGGGCTAAATAGGGGTACAGGTGCAGGTGCAAGTTCTGGCCATATTTTCGATGTGGGTCCAGAAAATATACGCAGAGATACCCTCTCAGTATTTGATGTCCGTTATGGGGGAAAGTGCTTCGATGGTGGCGTCGATGAAGGTGTATCGTACGCCATGGATCAACTTTTACCTACAATTAGAACGAAGCCGTGTACTCTTCGAGATGATGGAGGTCATTTCCAACAGCTACGATTCATCCATTGTCCCTCCCGAGAGCCATCAAGTATGGTCCAAAATGGAACTGAAGCGAGTGAGTGAGATAATGGCTGAATTGAGGAATTTGAGGCTATGAAAGCAGTGAGAATGAGCAGTGTACTCAACATGTATAGCAGACCGAACCAGGAATAACAATCAGAAAATTCACTGGTTGGAATGAGACACTTTGACTCCTAAGAAATTTTGAATTCAAGGATATTTAGAACCATACGACACTCAGAACTATGAGAGACTCAAAACCACGAGATTCTTTTGAACCCAAGGATATTTTGAATTCTGAGGCAGCCAGAACCTGGAAATATCTGCAATGAAATAAAGTGAGAGATGAAGAGGCTGAGATGCAAGGTGTCGAATCAAACCCTGCAAGAGACAGATTTTCGAGAATCAAAGCATCTTTGACCTCACAGATATTTTGAGATAGAGGCACTCTCTTCTAGTACCGGTTTACTATTCACGACCTCGTATCCCTGACGTTCAGCTACAAGGCAACAAACACCAGGGAAGCTTGGGAACATTCTGATGAGAGTTCGAAAATGTCAGAATATATATGGTGAGGTAGGAAGCTTGGAGTTCGTTAAATGGTTTTGGCTCCCTAAGCGAAGCGGTCACGAATCCCAACCTCGGCATCTGAGCTTGCAGGTGAGCTCCAACCTCCAGCTTCCAAGCTCTCTCTTCATAAACACGCCCTCTCATCCGCCAGCGGAATCACGACGAGGACTCCTAGACTATCTCGACTTGCTTCAGCTCCGCAGAAGCTAAACTCACATACATATCCCTCGACCTCGACGCAACTGCGTCTCAACCAACAACCATGTCCGCCTCCTCGAGCCGAAATACACCCACCAAACGCCTCATGACCGAGCTCTCCGCCTTCGAATCCTCACGCGCCTCTTCCCAATCCTCACAATCAGCAAATCAACCACCACCCTTAATCCTCTCATTAGCACCCCTCTCCCCCACAAACCTGCTCTCCCTCCGCGCTATCCTCAGCGGAGCTTCACTCCCCTCGTCGTCCGGCTACCAACACGGCCGCTGGCTCCTCTCGATCACCTGTCCGCCTACATACCCCAATCAACCTCCCGTCATAACGTTCGTCACGAAAATCTGCCATCCGAATATCAAGTTCGAGACGGGGGAGGTATGCTTGGATGTGCTTAAGGAGAGATGGACGCCGGTGTTGGGCGTAGTTGGAGCACTTGAGGCTGTAGGTAGGTTATTAGGTGAGCCTGGGGTAGACAGTCCATTGAATGTGGACGTGGCGAAGTTGTTGGGGATGGGGGATCAAATTGGTGCACGAGGGTTGGTTGGATTTTATTGTGGGGAGGAGAGGTTTGATGGCCAAATAGAGGAAGATATACCTACGACGGGTACGGCCGGACGGTAGCCGTGGGGGGATGGGAGGGATCTAGATAGACTTTAAGGCTGTGAAGGAGAATCAGGTTGGGATTGGGAATGGACATGAAAGATTGAATGACTTCGATATGGGTAACGGAAAGCGGGAGTTTGGAGATGTTTACGAACAGAATACCTCATATCGAGCGAGGGGAGAATTTTCCAGGTTGATGTACGAATTTCAGGCTACTAGCCTTCACAAGAGGCTGGTTTCGACCTCAAGATCACGAAGATAGGGGAAGTCTTGCAGATTTTCAAATGTCTCTGTCGGTATATGAAACGGAGACTTCAATTAACTCCCCATCTATGGTATACACAGGCTCGTTCGATATCCGAGCTCAAGGTGATGCTATGCCACAAACGCCCTACGCAAAATACAAAGATGGCCCCGCCTGGACGACTTTTCATGCTGTGCGCAGCAAATTTCCACCCGAATGATGTCTCTCTTGACGTGCTGTCAAGTCAATATCTAACTTTGAAGTATGGTGAGTGGATGTGCCGGACTCTCACTCGTTGTAATGGTAAACCTGAAATGCTATTAGTTCGGCTGATTGGAAGGAGGGGAGAGGGTTGCTCACCTTGTAGTTCGGTAAACCGAATGCTCTCCATCCCAGTCTCGCTGCCATCTTGGCAAATCCCTCTGTCTCGATAAGGTGATAGAATGGGAAAGGAGGGAACATGGCACCATCACGATGGACCTCTGCCTTGACCAATAAAGCCGTGCCTCCAACACCATCAAGTGGAATTTCCTGCGTTGGATCTCCGCCAGCTTCAACCATGTATGCCATCAATGTACGGTAGGTAGCCATCTGCGCATATCCTTCGAGCAAAATATCATCTGGACCCATATTGTTCCCCAATTGCCTTGCCGTCTCGCTGTCCTGCCAGCTATTGAAATCATAGGGGCGCTCCGCCTTTTGCTTCGTCTTTGGGTCCACGTATCGCTGGAAGCAATTTGGAACAATGATCGCCTTGTCATGGGAAGCGAGATCCTGGATGAGGGTCGGAGGAGTCTCTATGATATCCGAGTCGAGCCAAAGAACCCAAGATGTTGCAGGACCAAGAGTAGTGAAAAGCAGGGAATTCCGGGCCCTGGACATAGCCGCTCTTCTCGCCTTCTGGTTCTCCATCTTATGTCTCTCTGACTCAGCCTGCGATGCAAGCGGTGGCTCAAAATCTTGCCTCTCGATGATTATGCTCGCAAATCGCCTCTTTTCCGGGCCAGCCTGCGTCTTGGCAATCTGTTCCTGCAGAGCTGCAGTGGCAGCATTTCCATCCTTATTCTTCGGGATAATGAATCCCAGCGTGATGAGTTCATGAGGATACGACAGCGCTAGAATATTATCCCAGTATTCTTGATAGAATCTCGCTAGAGGCGTCAAAATGAGAACCGTCTCCCGGTTTGCAACCGGGTCGCTCGTGCTCGTCACATTGTTCATGCGGTAATGCACCACCGGTGGTGGTATCCGCTTGCCATTTGCCTTCTCTGTCTGTTTGCGGAATGGCGATGTAGGTGGAGAGAGAGGATTTGATGCTACGCTGGCTTTTCGTAATCCTGGTGCTGCTGAACCGTGTGATGGCTGGAATATGAAAACGAGGATTACTATGCACAATACCACGCCCACAATGACGGTGAGCGGGTTTGTACGTCGTAATGACCGGACTGGCCCCATGCCTTTGTACTGGTGGTTGTCCTCAATGGATATGGTTTCGTGTTCTTAGGAGCGATCGCATAGGTCGTCTTGCCCGAAACCGCAATTGTCCTCGTGCGGTTTTCAAATGAGCGTGATGGTGATGGCAGACCCAACAGTCTCCCCAGCGTGGGGATTTTGAATGACTGCGCCGTGAGGAGTGGATGCCGTTTAGATATTTTTTGAGATTGAGAAACGTTGGAAGGCGAGTGAGGCTGTCTAGTCTCCCATGTACCGAATCGCGTTTCCACGATGCCCGATTGTGCCTAGCGCGATATAAATCTGACTGTGATACGAAGTGACAGCTGTAAAGACACTTGAAAGTTCGATATATTCGTTGAAATTCACAACCTCTGACAGTTGAAAGGTCCATTACGGTGAGGACGTCTTTTCAACACCCGTCAATTCTTGTTTTGATGGTCGGGCCTCGCAGAAACTTCGGTAAGGAAAAATATTTTAATATATCTCTGGTAAGGAGAACTGGGGCAGAACTTCTGTAGTGAACTTGAATCCATTGTCATTCCTAGACCAGGGCCAGCTGTAGACTCAGGCTCTCTGAACATTCCTCTTGAATCCCAAATTTCATTTTAACATGTGAAGAGTTTATCTATTCTTTGATTGCCATATCTAAGTGATTCATTTATGTAGAGTGCATCACATCGTGAGTTTAAATGGCCACAAGCTTGAAGCTTATCTGCATAAGATATTACCCAACGGTAGCCTACATACCAGATCCTCACTCTACAGATCTCTTGTTTAGTCCTTAATTAATTGATGAATCATGCGCCACCCATCCTCGGCCCTTTTCTCCGAGTCCCTTCAGCGCGGTGTCAGCAATACCCCTGAGCTGTACATGAAGACATTCAGCTACAGTCCAGTTCTAGGTTTGGAAGTGAGATTCGGATAGAGGTGCATCTACACGGCCACTTGCTGGATCAATCACATGATCGTGTAGCCATGTGGTGAGGTTTGCGCTTGCTCGTTTGCATCCTTTGGATAGGAAAAGGGGGGCCGAGATGAACGAGAAAGGAAACTCCAATGATTGGCTTGGCGATATTACCCGATCGTACGCAACGGCTGACTCTCGGAAGTATCACTTCATGATAAGAGATATGATACCTCCATACGAACGTCGATAGTCTCAGTCAAGGAGAGGGAGGAGAGGTTGATATCCAAATCTCTCGAGCAGTGACCGTGACCCCGAATCTCATGTGTAACGAGATCTGCTGCACTTTCCCGCATTGACAGTCTAAGAATACGAGTAAAATGATCAACGCTTGTCACCTAGATTTGCCCCGAAGATCAATCAACTCTCGGCAAAGGCGAGTTGAAACATAGTATGAAGTGACGGTGAGACTTGCGGTATTTCGCGTGCGCATAAGATGTTACACCGACCAGTGATGAGTGCAAACAAGGCCTGAAGTTGAACACGGTGTGCATGAAACGGAAAGGGCGGGCAGAAAAGACAACATGAAGAAGCAATAAGCCGTGACTCCCGATCGTCACAAACACGGCCAATGAAGGCGGTTAGAAGGGCGGACATGCCAGCGCGACAGGCTGTTTCGTTTTCTTCTGCAGGGCGCATACAGATGTGAAGCTTCACGGTGACTGGATAAACTTATAGAGCGTCAGGTGGTGACTCTTCAGGAGGCCGGTTCAGGTACTAGGGGGGAGAGCGAGCACGTGCGATTCGTGAGAGGGTTCCCTGAAGAGTGAATTTCGGGCGGCAAAAGGCCTGTAATTGGCCATGCTTCACCTTCGCCTTCACCCTCAAATCCGGGGTTAATCATCAATGCGAAAAAGGAAATCCGTCGCTAAGGTCCGACACTGAAGGGTCCTGTCCTAGTCGGGCCCAGCTGCCAAAACTCACCTGGCTACAACCTCTCCGTTCTCTCCCTTTCCTAAAGAACAGCAGAATCACAACACCACCGCCTTTACTTTCTCCGCCTAGACTGCTTCTGCCAGACCGCCTGATTAGATGGATTCTGGCATCTCCGGCTTCTGGCCCTCTTCCTCTTCATAACATTCGCCTTCTACCGGGACCTTTTCAATAATCAATCTTCACCGGCGCGCTGGCTTCGCGTGCGCCAAGTCTCTTTAATCGCCAGGAACAACCTGGATACCCAAAATTCAGTTCTGCTCTTGCATGAACCCTCTGACGATTTATTGACGCGGCGGCTGTGCAATCTGCGATTGTTCTACCTTCATAAACGCTCAACTCGCCCCTGCAGAACGCAGCCATTCTGCGCGTCCCAGCAGTCCTCGAGTCACCATGGAACCAGTACCGGAGACTGAGAGAATGGAGGAGTTCAGAGCATCGCCAGTTCCTTCCCTTCGATTGCAAGCCACTACTACGATCTACGAGCACGAGGAGCATGAGGATGGAGAGCAAGATGGTGCAAAGCCCCCTACGATTCGACGATCTACAGAACCGACCCCTCATTCACCTCGATCACCTATCTCTTCCTCCCCAATCATCCCATACCGACCTAGAAACACATCACCATACTCCCGAGGCCACCTGCGATCGAAGTCTTCAACTAGTGCTCTGGCACCACCAATGTCGCGGGCCCAGTCCATGCCTGGCTTCAACGCCGCAGGTCAACTCCTCATCTCTCCACAACAGCGACCAGCGAGCCCTCGTGGTTCTCCTAGTCGGATTCGCACACCCAGAAAGCCTGCCGATGAGGTATTCCCAGGTCTTCCAAACCGCAGTTTGCAAAACATCAGCGAGACGGGAGCTACCACCCCAGACGACCTGACACCCAAAGCTGCGGAACGAAGTAGTTCGCCGATCCTTGGCTTGCCTCCTGTCGCTGGCTTCTCACGCAGTCGAAGACCATCATCTCCTCTCCGATACCTTGTTCAGCAGAGCTCTACCGCAAGCAGCACCGCACCTACAACTCCTTCCTCCGTTACCTCTTCGCCATCATACCAATCATCTAGATTCAACGATACCTTCCTCGGCAGCGGCAGCTACTCAGGCTCGTTCAGTTATCCTGGATCATTTGCTTCTTCCTCTGTCCCATCAACTCCCACATCTGCCAGATCTCGAAGCCCTAGCATTTCCAGCTTGGAGACCATTCCTGATTCACCAGACGCAGAGGAGGCTGCTATGGAGGCGGAGCGGATTGCACAACTGAAGGCAGCGGCTGATGCAGCGGACGGCGCTGAGGATGCGAAGGCAAAGACTAACCTGGACGTTTCTGGCCCCCGTGGTAGGACTCTGAGTGCAGGATTTGGTCGAGACAAACGCAAGCGATGGAGTGTTTGTGGTGCTGAGAGACGAGGTGATTTGAACCTAGACACGATCTGGGAGGATTAATTGCCAGACTGGTTGGGCCTTTCATCAGTCGTGGTCTGGAAGTCATGAGTTCGAGATTCAACTTCAGTGTTCGAGGATTTCTCTGAACATCATTTAGCGCAATCGCAGTCGCGAGAAGCGCATCGAAATGTGCCTTGACAGCGCAAGTAGAGATCACTTGGCAGCGTCAGCACGATCTGCAGGCACAGAACTTTGTTATCGGAGGATTTTTCATTGGAAGCGGAGGAACGCTTTCCAATGCACTGGGTTATGCTATGTTCCCTTGCTTTTCAACGTCATTCAGTACGATACCCACATGCATTTCACAGTTGCCGTTCAGTCATCGGCATTCATGGATGGAGTTCGGAGGGCATTTACATTTCAGGGATCATTCGAATTCCCAAACTGTACATAACGGAAGCAAGTGGTGTCCAATAAATTGATTGCAATTCACGTCCTAATCGAATTCTGCGAGTGAGAGGGAAAACACACTATTGCCTTGCGTCGGCTCGCGATGTCTTCGATCTCCTTACGCGTGCCCCTCCCTTCAATAATTCTAATTCTTCCCCTCACCAAGAACTCAAACTCCTGAATCCGAGATTCTGGACTCTAGGGCTGCATTATAAGATGGAAAAATCCCCATCCCGTTTCAATGTCTCCAGCACAACAGCCTCATTCTCTTCCCTATACAGCCATTCTCTCATAGCTCTGATCAGTGATCTTTTGTAGCATACATAGCATCGACCTTTCTGTTCAGCACATTTCTCAATATGCAGCTCATTACTATGGTCGGCGCAGCCGCGCTGCTCTCCAGCACTGCTTTTGCTGTTCCTCAGAATCTGGAGAAGAATAATGTAGGTCCCTCTAGCATCACTCTGACTGCACATATTGACCCTGATAGGATCATGACAGGGACGACAGGTGAGGATGAGCTTTCTTAGTCCTACAGCATCTCGTGCTTTGCCATCTGTCCTTAGTTCGCTCTGAGATATTTCAGATTTTCATCTATCTGCCCTGTTCACCTGGCTATCTCCTTGAGGTCTTCCAGAGGCACAAGCTAACTCTCCAACGAGACACAGACATCACCATCACCACATGCAAAGCGAAGCCGCCGCCCCCTCCGACACTGCCGCAATGACTACCATGGAAGCCGCAGCTTCTACCACCCAAGCAACCGCAACCTCCGAAATTGCCAAGGCCTCATTCACAGAGACTTGTCCAACTGAAGTGACAAGCTACATCACCGTCACTGCGAACGTGACGAGCACTTCCTACGTCTCGTTCATGCCATCTAGCATGATGTCGGGCATGTCGTACTCGCACCATCACCATCATCCTGATACTGATATGAGCACGGGCATGTCGATGACTATGCCTGCTTCCATGACAACCACGATGCCAGAATCTAGCACCTCTGTTGATATGGCGAATACATACAAGCTCACCAGCTACTCCTACTCCCGGCACCACCACCACACTGATAACGGTTCCTCCATCATGGTCACCGCTTCCCCAGTGAGTGTAGCTACAGGCACAGATTTGCACCCTTCCACTACAGTCTCAGCGACTACTACTGTTACCGGCAGTGGACCGACCGGGACGCCGAACCCGGCGGCCCTACACTGCGGCGTCCATGGGCTGCCCATTGGGGATTTCTTCCTTGGGCAGTTTGTTATGAATACGGCGGAGCAGGAGGTTACGCTTTTGGGGTGTTATGAGTATTGTAATGTAAGTTGAATAATTCCTTGCTCCAGCCCTGTTCTGTTATGAGGGAGAGGATAGGGGTAGGGATATAGGGGTTGTGAGATGAGAAACTGATCAGCAATAGGGCGTCTTCGGCATCGACATGGGCTGCGTGTCCTACGACTTCTACCCCGAGCAAGGAACTGGTGCTCCAAGATGTGATCTGTATGGCGGCAGTGTGGCGGACAGCATTGATAGCATTAATAATTATGTGCCGAATGTGTGGTATGATTTGGGGTGTGGGGTTCCAACGGTCTAGCTTGCAACACCAACACTCCAGAATCTGAGGGGCAGACATGTTGAGGTTGAGGCTTGGGCTCGAGGAGTTGAAAAATTAGCTAGGAAGGACTGCATTTTCCCTTTGTCTGGGTTTGAAAGGGTTTGTATTTTGCATCTGCATCTGCATCATTAATATCATAGACATCTAATAAAGTATTGATAGCTCTCACAGTCGTTATAGGAGAATAGAATGGCGCTTGTTGCCTTGGATTTTATATCATGTTACACTTTTGCAGTGGAGGTTGCTTATATCCTTGAATTTAATCTTTGGTCCTCTTGATATTCGAATATGGCTCTTTCTCAGCTTGGTAAGTGCTCGCCAAGCTGTTCTCGCAAAAGTTGACGAGTGGAACATTGGCCATGAATTATTTTGCTGGAGCTCAGGGGCTTCCTCAAAGTAGACAGTTTGCTTGCTAAGCAAGATCCCAACTCCAACGACGACTTCAATGTGCTCTTTCTATACGCTACCCAGAAAACAGCTGGATGACCTATTCCAAGTTGGGCTCAAACAGAAACAAATCACAGATATATTGAGAAAGTACATCTTATTGAACTTTATCCATTCTTACCATTATTACCGCACTCCTCCTAGCTTAGCTATGGGCATTGAATGTGCCTAGACATTTCAATTGAGTAGAGAGAGCGGTACCAAACAGAAATTACTACCTATATAGAGAAAAAAAGGTTAAGATTTTTGACGACGTGCAACAAACTCCAATCTCTCTGTCCTATGATATCAATCCCGTCGTCAGATTTGGCGCTATGCGGAGAACGTTGAAAAGTTTGGGTTCGAGAGGGCGCTGCGATGTGCGACGAAAGTCAATCTCTGTTTCTTATGGCAACACTTCCGCTGTCCAAATGTGGCCGAACCTTCAGAAGGAAGAGGATTGCGATATGCAACAAAACACGATTGCCCCATCTTATGACGACAAGTCCGCTGTCAGTTATAGTGCTATGCAGAGGACATTGCAAAGTCTGGGGCCGACAGAGCGCTGCGATGCCCTAGTGACTTCGGAACTGCTCTTTGCTGGGTGTCACTGAACAGGTCTCCGCAGAACTATACCCGTCGTCCTTGTTTCCTGGGTTAGGAGTAAGATGCAACTCTGATTACTTTGTCAAGTTGAGATGAGGTGCATGGGTCAAGGTATTCAGAGCTGGCAAAAGCTGAGTAAGATCACAGAGTGGATGGAACATTTTCTCATATTTAATGTATTCATTATATTTGCATCAGCACCTTCGCGCGAGCGTCCCAATGTACTAGCTACCCTGCCATCCATCTCGTCTCGGTTCAGATTAGCTCAATGCCTAGTCAATCTCGTTCCCCTATCATCAGTCCCTTCGGACCTTCGCAGGAAAGAGATAAAAGTGACGCCGTAGAGCCCAATCCGATCCCTATCTCATCATCCTCCTTCATATATCGAAGTAAAATGCTCTTCATTCCCATCCGCTAGGGTCCGAGCGATAATGCCACCATTCCATATGTAGCACAAGCAACAAACGCAAAGCATCGCAACGCTAAATCCCATGTTCATGCCAAGCAGCAATCCATCCATCCTATCATTAAAATGCGAGTATCGGTCTCGAAAATCCACCAAGTCCCTTTCTAGAAGCAGCGATCAATCTTTTCCAAATCGGAGGTAGGTGCAAAACTCATAACATATGCAGGACTGAATCATACCGAAGCGCGGACCGTTGAGATGCGTCGTCGAGAGTAGAATGCCCATGCTGGAAGTCGCTGAAGCGCTGCAAGAGCAATAAAGTTTAGGAAATAGGACGCCATCATGCTATGAAGTGCTCCTAGAAAAGAAATGTGCACATGAAATCCATTTGTCCGTCATCTAGCACATCAACATGATTTGAGCAATTAGCTCATTCGTTCGTATCGGTTTTTCGCGAGAGAGTTGGGTTGATAGGCAATATCTCGTGGAGTGGAGAGGTCAGAGCCGCAATGCAGGTAGCTTCGTTCCAGCCCCATTCAATTCGAGTCTTTTGGCTTCCAAAACTGCATCATTCTACTAATGCGTTTGCCTTTGCCTCCCTTTTCCTTCTTCTCGCCATCGGAGGTGCTTGGAGCACGAGATTCAATCGAAAGTTTACTCCGCTCACCGTGCGAACTGCTAATGAGTCGAGACAAGCTCGCCATGCTGGAACGCTTGCGAGTGACAGCTGCGGAGGAGAGAGATGCAGAGCGTTGGCCGTCGCGGAATTGAGGATTGCCAGCGCCTGGGTTAGCGTTTGGATTGAAGCCAGCGTATCCGCTTTCTCTGGTCATCGTGGAGTTACTACTAGTGAGAGATGGAACGTCATCAACAGATATTCTCAGCTCGGGACCAGGTTCACCCATCAGGAGCGACTGGAACCCGCTCTCATCCGTGACAGATGATGGAGCAGTGGAGATCCGTTGGGCGTCGTAGGAGAAAGGTGAGCGAGGCGATGGAAGGGAGGATTGCGTAGGAGAGTGCTGGCTGGTTGGAGTTAGGTAGGGTGGTTGTAATGAGTAAGGCTGAACCTCGACAGGAGCAAGATCTTTAGCAACATGTGATCGAAACGGTGGAGTAGCAGTGGAGTCCGAGGACTGAGCTCTCGAATCTGGCCTAGACGGAACAGAATCGTCAACAATTTCAATCGGACTGGATTCCTCCTGGATGGGTTCATCCACCAGTGAAGTCGATGAGTGTTGTGACTTGTTCGATCCCATAAATCGTCGGTCCGTTTCACTCGAATTAGAGCCCTTCCGCTTGACGCAATTCTGAAAGCTCGCTTGGTCAACGGCCATTGCGCTGTCAGCATCTGGCACCTCGGAATCCACAGCTTGGATGTCGATTCCCAGGCCGGTTTCATTAGCCTCGTCGGTTTCAACGGCTTTGCTAACAGACTCCTTGTCAGACGCGGCCTTGTCCTCCCATTCCTCATCCTCATCCTCCTCGAAAACATCCTCCATTGCCATTGTCGAGCTACTACCAAGTCGATGGAGGCCAAATCTAGGGTTTTCAAATTCGGGTGCGCTCTCTGCACGTCTGTGATAGTGCATTCCGGGTCCTGTGAATCCACCCAAGCCTGCAGCGCTGTGCATAGCTCTCTTCTTCTTGCCACCTCGCTGTGATATTTCCCAATCACTTCCGAAACTTGACGGTGTGTTGAATGGTCCTAGAGCGGCATCTAAATCGATTATTGGGCTCATAGACTCTTCCTGATGAGGCAGATGCCGAGGCTTCCAGCTGGCAAAATCTGTCTGCAACTGGGGTTTAGGCGGTGATATTGGTTCCGACTCATTAAAATCAAAGTTGGTGGACTTGTCCATCGGCGTATAGGATCTTAAAGGCGGAGTTGGAGAGCGTCTGTTGAGTTTCTGCTTCTGGCTGCGTGGTCGAGACTTGCGAGAAAGTATTGAGCCCGCCCATGTCCTAACACGCTTTTGCTTCTTGCTGGGCTTCCTGGATATTGACGATCTCCTTGAGCTTGAAACCTCTGACGACTGAACTTGGATGTTCGGGACTATCTCTGGAGAGGAAGGAGCCGTCTCGACCTTCCTTTCCTTGACCGACGATGCAGCACTTGTAGGACGAGACTTAGGTGAAGATTCGCCCGACGTGGATTCGTGGCCGAAGAACGACCATTTCTTCGCTGATCTTGGGGTGGGAGGAGCCGCCGCAGACATAATTGTAGGGTCTTTGAGCATGGGAAGCGATCCACGTCTTTTCGGGGTATGTTCGACTGGCATCGATATTTCTCGATCCGAAAATGGTTCCGCTGTCCGAGGCCGAGAGTCGACATTCCTGTAATCTGGAAGCAAACCACGCTTCTCCTTTGAAGGTGTTGATGATGTACCGGATACGATGGACGATATGCTGTTCGATACGGAATGACCGGGTCTCACTGTGCTTGCTGAATCCGAAGATACCATAGACAGAGGACGAGGAATTATGGTCACATCATCTGAGAATAGGACCCTCGGGATGGGAGTATTTGACTTTGAAGGGGGTGTGTTTTCGGGGTTGACTGCTGGTTCTACGTTGGTGTTGGCAGGCTGGACGGCCGAATCAAGAGAACTGGGAAACGGGTTTTGTTGATATTCCCGGCCTGAGGGGGATGTTGGTGCACTGCCTCCTCTTTGCGTACTCGTATTAGGCGTCAAAATCATCTTCAGATCATGAGAGCTGACAGCTGCACTACGACGGTGTTGATGACCTTTCCGCCGAGACGTTGGTCCAGGCGGAGGAAGACAATTTTCTCCTTTCGTCGGAGATGTCGACAGGAGTTCTCCAGCTCCAGTCTTTCCATCACCTCCAATGAACTCGCTGGTCCCTCTCTTATGCCTACTAGGTATGTCCCTAGACTGAGGGCTCAAAGGTGGTGACTGCATACCGAACGAGAAATCAGGTAGGCTTTGACGTGGGCTTTCGACTTCGACCGTATTCGGTCTATCATTTCCAGCGGCTGGTAGTTCAAAGGCACTCAGCGGTCGCCGTGCGGTGGCTCGGGAATATGAGGACGGAGCGGAGGAGGGAGATGTTGGTCCCTTCGATGGGAATACGAATTCTGGAAGTGGTGCAGGAGCACGAGGAGACGTCTGGTCGGAGAATGTTGGCGACTTCTGGGTGACATCATCGTCTTGCATTGGACGAAACGAGGAATTGGCAATTTCTATCTCTTGTGGACTGAATGACATGCTAGCAGTCGTAGCAGCCATGTTGTCGAACGCCGCACAGCGGCTAAGTATCCAGTACTCAGCAAACTGAGGTCATATAGGCTGGGAGGGAGCAGCGATTAGTCGAAGTTACCCGTAAATACTGGTGAATTGTCGAGGTTTGCCGCATTAATAGTGCGAGGACGGTTCGTATCGTACAGTGAAGAGGGCCTTTCGAAGACACACCAATTGCTCGGCTGAAACCCGCAAGTTAGTCCAATCGTTCTTATTTTGATATAATTTGACGAGAAACTTCGCAGAAACCGAAATGTTTCCCAAAGAATTGCTGACGTACTTCTTAGAATTTCCAGATGTTGTCTCAGGAAGGGGTCGTCGAAGCGATCAAGATTGGCCAATATTGGGATCGGAGAATGGGGTAAAAGGAGTGTTGGTAAGGAGCGGACAGCCCAATGGCCAGAGATACCTCTTCAAAGTGTGAATTGAGAGATACACTAGGCCAGCGGACCAAGCGGGCGGAGATGCTGGAATTGGGTTGTTGGTGTTGATGTTGTGGTTTTGAAGTGGGCGAGGAAACATAATCTTCAGAGGGACGACGCTTGCCTGGCTTCGCTTGTTGGTGTACGGCGGCCGAGGTGGCTGAACTTGGAAATAAGCATTGCGTTGGACGGCGAACGTGGTCGCCAGCTGTATTCACTCAAATATTTCTGATGTGGAAGTTGTTATGATTTCTTATTTATTCTTCTTGTTGAGATTCCCTTTCATTTCACTGTTGCCCTTCGCATCGCATGTTTACAATACGTTTGGGCATTCGGGCAGATTGCTTCTATCGAACGCTGTTTTCAAAGTATCATTCAGGAGATCCAAAAAAGCTCTCCTTAATCTTCGATGCCGGCACTCAGGTCGGTGGTTACATATCCATGATCGCACCAAGGACTTTTGCACGAATCTTGCATATCGCCTTCCCCAAAGAGACCACTCCTGCTCCGTCGAGATATGCGCTCTTGGCTATTCTCCCCTTCCCAGCCAGCTCAAGAGAGCATTTCTATGTTTGCAGGGGCGCCACCGTCTATGGATTTACCCTCCTCGTTCCCCTGGCACCAAAATCCTGGCAGATCTTGAAGAAGCAAATCCGTCCGATCATTTTGATACACGAGGCCCCTGCCCCTGGCAAGGCTACAGCGGTAGGATTGGTGACCTGCGGGGCAAGCGACGCCCAAGCTCATTTCGTCTCCTCTCTATGGCTCCCTGTAAGACAAAGATAGAAATCCCCTTCGAGGACATCGTCATGTGGATACTTCCGTATTTATTGTCAATTTTCCTTGATATCTCGGTCTCCCTACCGGAGACTCGGATCACACCGAATGTCTTCTGTCAATAAACCAAATACCCAAAATTAACTTCTCACGGGACCATCACCAAATGCTTGCACAAATCAACGAGGTTCACTCAGAGCATGGGGTGCCGTGGTCTTGAGATCGGGACTTATGTTGCCAGCAGGAAGCACTATGGCAGATAACCGTCGCCACCTCGTTCGTGTGCTGGAGCTGCATCTAATCAATTAGAGTATCTCCGTACCGGCAAAAAGATCGCGATGCGCGGATAAGGGAGAATCGCACTCGGCGGTCGTAATTCAAAATTAATTGTTGACCCACAGCGCCCGGTCATCAGAGACCCTGAGATTGAAGATCACACACAGCCACCACGGCTTCTATCGTCACCGGTGTCGTGCTTAGGAAGCCAGGGTTGATCTTAGCCCAAAGTTCGTCTCTGGGAGCTTTGCAGTTCCAACTTGTTTATGATCACTAACATGGCCTCGAAAGATGCCACAGGTAAAAAATGTTGGTTCGTGGCTCTCTCGTGACCTGTCAACCAGGAAATACTGTTCCAGAACGAATTTATGGCGGAAGCTTCATGCACCTGCAGGTGATACGGTGTACTTTCGGAAACACCGCAAATCTGGTGGTCTGTGGTGGAAGTGCACTGCTAGACCTGCAGTTCTAGTTCACCAACTCCTGTCTGCCCTAACTCCTCTCAGTAAGATTCCCTCAGATCCCCAACCAAGTGGCTGCACAAACGATGTTTATTGGGCGCCTGCGGGAAGGCTCCGCAGAAGCACTTAAAGCCCATCAGCCTCAGGAGTGTACGAGACAGGCAGAAATCCAGGAACAGAAGCCATGCCGCCGTGATCCAAACGAAGACTCAGAAGTTAGACCTCCGAGACCCCGAGAGGGTGAATCACCAAATACAAGGAAATGTAGGCATCATCACTTCCACAAGGTGCTTCCTTGAGAGAGAGATTTTTCCTCGAGATTTTTGTACAAGGACCAGTCCAATAAAATATGGAATTTCCCCAGAGCACGCGGGAAAAACCACAACGGGTCATCTCGCTTTCGTATGACTTGGCCGCTCCGAAATCTCTCTTCTGCAGAGACATTTGCCATTTCAGATCCCGCCATAGAAGAGCCGTGAAGAATTTTGTTCATAGAACAGCCACATATCATCGTAAATCCAAATACAGATTGTTCTCACATAAGTCCAGAGATGAGCAATTTCACCTGCAACTGCCCTTAAACCTCGGCTAATGGATCACGTGCGGATTACATAATTATGGTGAGAAATGGCTGGTCAATGTCTGGGCGGAAAGAATCTCGTGAATTCCACGGGGCCCAATCAGCGAGGTCATCACTGTCAATCGGAATCGACAATATGGACTCGCAGGGTATTTGAGATATCTGAGAGCATGCTATGGCCATGTTGCCATCTATGCTCATGAGAGCCACGCCTGGGAGGACGACCTTCAGGAGATCCTTCCGAATTCAAAGGAGGGAGAGTTCAAACTCTTCTCGCTTAGGCGAAGGTCCTTTGCTAGCTTCCTTATGGGAGAAGCTTGCACCAGGCGAAAGTGTTGGTGTGGTGCCTACCAGGACTGTAGCAACACACAGTGGTGACTTTCGTGGCATTCGAAAGGTCAACACAGAGCGCAAACGCCCACAACGTCTAGTCAGAAATGTCTCTCGCGACACTCCGCTCATCAAGAACGGCAACTCTTCAAGGTTGGAAGGAGACCCGTCCCTAGCCTCCTCACAGGACAAGCTTTCATCAGACAAGAGCGTGGAGGTGGCCCTTGCCCACACTGGAGCAAGGCATGACGATGTGGACACTCATGGGATTCGAGCGGTCAAGACTGTGCAGAATCACTTGGTTAGGAGAACCTCTCCTGAGACGCCGCTTATTAGTTACCACACTGTTCATTCAGAAATAAGCTCCCCCACACGGAAACGGAAGTCTCTTAGCATTGCTCCACGACAATTAACCATTCATGTGAGGTATCCGGATCATGCTGTAAGCCCCAGACCACATACGTTTTGAGAGCTCACTAACTAGGTCAAGGTCGAAGGGTATGTCTTAAAAATGGCAAAAGCATTGAGATTCACAGAATCTCAAATAAAAAATCCTTCCAGGGGCGGTGCTGGTCCGGACGAGCCTTCAGGGCTGGTACTCTTAGCAACTCGGAGTTTTGCAACTTGGATAGAAGAACACTCCGACTTTGTCCCAAAGCTTCTGGGAAAGGCTCTCGGAACGACGATTCCTGGCCTCCAGGTAGATGTTCTTACTGCCTGTGTTGACGGTATCGCCCCGGGACCTGACTGGTTTGGCGGAAATAGAGGCGAGCCCGTTCAAGAAGGCTTTTCTATACTCCGCGGCTCACGCCACATACTTCCGGGAATCTGGAAGGACAAGAGTGATCCCGAAGCGGATCCCATCCACCAATCTACCCTCACATTTTCCGGACCCCCGAATTTCTTGACGAACGTCACCTTACCATTGGCAAATACGCTTTTCAAGACCGGAAAACATTCAATGCTATTCAGATCACGATGGCGTCTCTCTGGCGAGACGTTCACCAGAATCAGAGGATTTGAGGAGCTCAAAAATCAACGGATTCAAGTTTGGAGTGGCAGTGAAGAGCCTGTGCTGTACGTACCTGCCATTCCCCTGACTCCAGCTCGGCGGATTCTCAGCGGCCTTGGCAACATCGTTCGGACGATTGAGTATGATAGCGCCGAAGTTGGTGCTTCTCAGGAACTGGAGGTCGCTGTAGATAGCTATTTGAAACAGATGAATCTTGGGAAATCAACGATCGGCGTATGGGCTTTGATCATTCCTGGAGACATGGTATCTGATAGGGGCACGAACTCACACCAGCCATTACAATTCAATGTTCAACACGTCCGAAGAGAATGGGATCTTATGTTGGAGCCGAACGACAAGTATATTCGCTACTGGGTCGGTAAAGGCGCTACCCTGTGCCGCGTTCGTAAGATCAACTCTTATCTAATACTTAGATATGATGTAAGCTAATTAATTGTAGTTAGTGGTGGTGGTGGCTGGGGTAACAAGGCGGGCTTGCTCTCCCTTGATCCGCAAAGGACGTATAGTACTATTAACGAGGTTCGCTTCGATTTTTCGGAAGGAACTCTGCAAGAGCAGCAAGTCTCCGCACTGGGTGATGTTGCTAAAGAAGGCTCTTTCATACAATTTTTTGTTGCTAAGTTAGGCAAAGGGCCGTATGAGACACCATTCGATGCTAGCCGCTACAAGCATGGTTTGCAGCGAAGCGTAGTGGTCGGGGCAATCCCTAGCACAATTGATGAGATTCCACAGGCACCACGGGAACTCCACGATTCTGAGAAGAACGACAACATTCACAGACGGCTCGGCGTTTTTGGATGCTTATCAGAATCTGGCATGTTTTTGACGAATAGTGCGGCCAAGCTGAAGAATGCAAGCGAATGGAATATTCCACCGGGAAACAAAACGAAGGTTGACCTTCCATATTCATACATCTACCAGGAGAGAATTGCAGAGCCCAAAGAAGGCGATACAGTTTCCGCAGGGTTCGTTTGAATGATGGAATGGAAGGTAGCACAGTAGATATGAAATGGCGAAACCCCAGAGTATGGGTTACCTCTGATGGCCCAAAAAGTATCGCAAAAAATGAAAGGGGAAGAAAGGCGTGTTTGAAGAGTCATACTTCAGCTGCTAGATGCAACATCACGATGATTCTTGTACAATCGAACTTGTTTGAGGAAGAGCATAACACCCACAAGGGTGTCTAGAGGCTGATAACACCACTTCATAACTGTACAGAGCATGACGGAGCATCGCAAGCTGTATATGGTAATATACTGTACATAAGAAGGCCATAGAGACAATCCAGCCACTCAACGTAGTGAGAGATCCCTGCAGTACTTGCAGTACCGCTTTGATTGCTATTCAAGGAAAGGGGTATGTCACATGATCTCGGCTAAGTCGATGTGTGGTGAATCCCGCCCGACCTCGTGTCAGATATTCGACCGAAGCCTTCTCAACTGCAACCTCCTACCACATACGACATCCGCCTTCAACAAACATTGAAGCTCAATTCGACATTCCTCAACAGTCCAACTATCCATCTAATATTGGAATCATGGATCGCGCACTGGACGAAATCGTTGCCGAACGTCAGGTAAGTTGTTGCTATCCAACCTCTCAGCCTCGCGCAGAGCTTTCTATAGAAGAAACCCAAACTTATACAGCCGGTACAGAGAGGCAATCGCCCTCGAGGAGGACGTCGCGGTGGTGGTGGTCGCAGACCCGAACGCAACGATTATCCTCGTGATGGCGTAAGAAAGGTGTGTTGAGGCGCCCGCGCTCTGAAACTTTTGGCTGAACTGACGGGTATTTGCAGGTGCATACACCTCCTCCTCAATCCTCACTCCTGCTATATTCTTCGAATTAGACCTCGTCGCAGCTCAGCATACCGCGCTCGATACCTTTCAGGGCGGAACAGAGAAGTACATACATTGAACACATCAGCTAACCCAGGCCTCTCCTCCTTTCGCGCAGACGACTCGAGAGGACAACAGAAACATAGACTCGTATGTGTCACCCAATATATAAAAGATCTTGGGCGCTGACTTGAAACAGGGAATGGGTACACGATAGATACGATGATAGTAGTACGATTACCTTACTAGATTTAGCTTCTTCGACTTACGAACATTTCAGCAGGACGACGACCTTTCCCTAAAAGCGAAAGGCGCTTCTCACCCGAGCCTGTCTAGTGCGTCCATGCCTCTCTAACTTGCCGACAGCGCTGACCTGCTCTCAGCGACTCCACCAGCGCAAAGCTTCGTGTCGAGAACCTACACTATGATTTGACTGAGGATGATTTGGAAGTAGGGCACAACAGGTGGATTGGGTGTATGAAGGGAGCTAACATGTACTGAAGGATCTGTTCAATCGTATCGGACCTGTCTCAAAGCTTTCGCTTGTCTACGACCGAGCCGGCCGCTCTGAGGGTGTTGCCTATGTTACCTACGAATATGCTCGGGATGCGAAAGCTGCGGTTCGGGAGTTTGATGGTGCAAATGCAAAGGGCCAACCCATCCGGTTGGTCTCAATTCCATCAGGTCCATCCGGTGGCCGACGTGGTGGTGCAGCCCCTCCTAGCAGATCATTGTTCGATCGAATCACACTTCCAGCTGGAGGCAGAACTCGGTCCGAGTCTCCAATCCGCCATTCGGATGTCAGTGGTCCAGCTCCCACTAATGTCGACCGCTACGTCCCGGGCCGTGGTAGCCGCTCCCGCAGTCCTCGGCCCCGCAGACGAGAAGGCAGACGAGCAGGCGCAAGACGTGAGAGAGGCGAGAGAACCGGTGGAGGTCGTGGCGGAGAACGTCTTGCTCGGGATGGAAGACCTAAGAAGACCCAGGAGGAGCTTGATGCCGAGATGGAGGATTACTGGGGTGGAAAGGAAAATGGTACCGAAACTGCTCCCGCTGAGCCTGCTCAACCTACCGAAACCGATGTTGATATGATTGAATAAGGGAATGAGGCATCAAGAACGCGAATGTATGATACACATACACTGCAAGCAGAAGATGGAGCGCCCAGATTGGTATTAGAAGGAGGAGCTCGATTACGCTGAATAGATGCCTTGCCTCGATGCAGTTTTGAGCTACAAGAATGTTTCATTGGTGGTGTTTGCAATCAAGTCACCGTTTTGTTTGCCTTGCCCTTTTTCTTCATTTGTCCTGGCCACCTTCCTTCACTATTTTATGCTTGTCAATCGTGTTTGATTCTGCATCTTTCCATAAGTCTGCTAGTTTCTAGTTCATCCAACCCCTCACCATTTCATTTTACCAATCGTGCTTCAATTCTGCTATCTATTTTTCATGTCTTTGCAGCTGCCATATCTGGTCACCGTCTCCACACTGCTCATCGTGCTCTGATTCTGACATCCCCTCTGCTGCCTCCTTCACCAACTTCATGCTGTACTGTGCTTCAATTCTGCCACTTCCATCAAGGAGCTGGATGTACTCACCATTTTCAGCCCGCTACTCGTGGTTAGGTCTGCTATCTATTCTGCAACCTCACACTACGGGTTCCCAAATGCGGAATCCTCGTTCATGGATTTCAGAAGCTCAGCCTCACGCATTTTGAGCTATAGCCTAAATACTTAGCTTACAGATGTCTACCTATCAGATGCCAGGGAGCAGCTCATTCTTCACTCTCAGTGTTGTGAATTTGTAGACCTTCAGCCTTGTCCATTCACCGCTCTTTCGCGAATGATGACCTCCAATTTACGGGCTTGCCGAATCACATTGCTTCTTTGTCCGGGCTCAAATCCAAATAAACCGGTATCCTCGTCAGCTATGCTGACTGTGCTATTATACTATTGGTTATTCCAAGCAGTTAATGGCCTAAGAGTAAGGTAACATTAGAATTAGCAACTTTTCCAAGATATAGTAGGAGAGCGGAGACAGAGGATGAATAAACTACTCCCTGATTCACCTCTAAGATGGGATGAACAACTATTCCACTGCCCTCAGCCTCTTCCATCACTCGCAGGCGAAGGAGCAATAGACACCAGTGGAACGGGTACCTGTTTTTATCTAGCTCCTTCATGACATACATAGGTACATGCGCCTCTGCCGAGCTTCCTGCTCCTTCGTGTCTTCTTCTATAGTGGGGTAGCTTGCGCCCCTCTCTAAATGTATTGATCCTGTGCCACTTGGAAGCTACCGAATCTGGATTTTTGATGTGGGGCAATATTGTCAGCATTGAACACGAGCTCGATGTTGCATTTGAGAAGCTTTGCACTTGTCTTCGTTGCTCTCGAGCTTCAAACAGCGAAATCTGGAGGCTACAAGGTGCAACTGAGATGCGTATGTGTTGAACTTGATTATATACTTTTCCGCTCTGTGTAGTACAAGTATATACAGGGTATCTAGAATACAGCCATGTCTCCGAAACGAAGCCCATGCAATCTGTCTATGCTATCTCTCTCCAAAATGCTCAATGTAAACGCCATCCCAATGCACCATCCCAGACTCCAATCCATGCTAGATGCCCAAATCCCATCTTAATGCATCAAAAACACCGCTACCATAACAAAAGAAAACTGCAAATAGACAGCAGTGACATAAATTCCGGTTCTCGACGAAGCATTATGCTTCCCCGTCGCCGTAGCCGTGGCTGTACTTTCTCCGCCTCCAATCGTCACTGTCCCAACAACGACTACATTCGTCCCGCTCGGTGCCAAGGAGAGAATATCGCCTCCTACTGTGACCCGTCCACCAGCCGTCAGCGTCTGCCCCGCAATCACAAGACTTGTGATCGCGCTCTGCGGAGCCAGCGTCGCAGTACTCAATGTTGTAGGGGTCGTCGTTGCCGCAACACCGTTGATAATCACCGCATTTCCCGTCGGAGACAAACTTATCGCTTGCCCAGATACCGTAATTTGTCCCCCGGGCGTCAAAGTTTGCGATCCAATGATGAAATCAGAAGCCGAATTCTCGGTATATGTATTTGACCCAAGAATCAGGATGGCGTTGGTGGTGGTAGGTGTAGGCGAGGGCAAGGTGATGATTTTGCCGGATTCTGTGATTGCGGAGCCGGGATACAGGGTTTGTGAGCCGATCACGAAGCCGGAGTTCGAGTTGGCGGTTATGCTGGAGCCGGCGACGAGGATGACTGCTGGTGAGGTGGTGGATGTGGCGGCGTTGTTGGTTGGTGTCGGTGCTGCGTTCACAATGATGGCTCCACCGGTGCCCTCGGAGATCACGTCGCCGCTGACGGTTACCACGCCACCGGGTGTAAGAGTCTGGCCGCCGATCAGGTAGTCAGAGTTGGAGTTTTGGCTGAGGGCTATGCTACCGACGAGGATAGCTGGGGGTGTGGTAGTGGTTGCGGCGCTAGTGATGGTCGATGAGCCGGGAGCTTGATCGGTAGGCGAGGAACCAGGCGCAGGAGCTGTTCCAGATGACTGAGCAATATCTGTTGCTAGGGTAGTAACACCGCTCTGGCCTTGGCTACTCGTTGGGAGCAGAACCGACTGAGGTGGCTGGGACACTGGATAAGTGTCTGTGCTAGATGAGTCAGGTAATAATACAGATTGTGGAGGCTGGCTGACGGGATAAGTGTCTGTGGTGGATGAGGCGGGTACCAAAACAGACTGCGATGGTTGTGTGGTGGGAGGATAAGTGTCGGTAGAAGATGGTGGGAGCAATCCAGTCTGCGCCGGTTGGCTGACAGGCCAATTAGTCTCTATAGATGATGTCGGGACCAAGACAGGCTGCGATGGTTGTGTGGTGGGAGGATAAGTGTCGGTAGAAGATGGCGGAAGCAACCCTGTTTGTGCCGGC